>UELU01144416.1:0-14458 GCA_900490025.1 Megastigmus dorsalis
GAAACAAGAAGAAATCAAACTATATATAAAGAGAGAAAAAAATAGAAAGAGAGAGAGAGGGGAGAGAAGAGAGAGAGATAGAAAGAGAGAGAGCGCGCGCGAGAGGGTAAAAAGACGGAGAGAAAGAAGAATGATACAAATTGGTATTATGCATATATCAATGTACATATACAGCGAAACAGAAAAGAGAAAGAGAAAAGAGTGAGAACGAAAGGAAGAGAGAGTGAGAAGAATGATAAAGAATAAAATTATATATGTACATATGTATATGTATTGAGAGAGAGTTTTACAATTTACTAATGTACGTACGTTCCTTTACCAACTTTGGTAGCCCATAAATAAAAAAAAATGAATAAAATTTGAATGACATTAAGAGTATCAAATGAAGTGCTAATATAATGCGATTACAATTATTGTTAAAAAAAATATCTAGCAATAGTTACAGTATTAAGAGTAAATTTGCATAAAAAATCAAAATCTCATAAAAAATGAAAACACCGTAACAAATAAGATAACTCCGTATAAAAATCAAACATCATATAAATAAAAACTCCATAAAAATAAAAACCCCATAAAAAAAATCCCCATAAAAAATAAAATTCCAACACATTAGTACGTTATCACAAGGAAATATTGATAATGTTCAAGAAGTGTTATCCGATATGTCAACAGATAATGACTCTTTGCCATCCGAGATTGACAATACTGATAGTGACAGTTCTGAAAGTATTATTACAGACTACTTATCTATAGACGGTATTGAAAGCGATATTGAAGATGATATGCTTTTCAATCTTAATAATGAACGGATTGTTTGTTTAGATGAGGATGACAATCGCCAAAATGTTGAGGTACTAATAAGATGCTAATAAATAAATACATACTCAAATACACACACGCACACACCACACACATGTACAGATTTTAATATTATTTTGATGTTATGATTTTTATTATTACTTTGTATTTTTTTTATATTTCACATATTCTTTCATATCTATATTTGATACTTATTATGTAATTCATTATGTTATAATATACGCTTACATTATTTTCGAACACTGTTGAACATGCTGAAACTGATAAATAAAAACTGCTTTCATTACTATCAATTTGGTCCAGTAGTTCCGGAGATACAGAGAATCTCATCGACTTGAATCCGAGATCTCATAAACAATTACACTGCGGCGCCAGCGACTCTCCTGGTGACACGTTGCCCTCCCACCACTGCGCATATACTAGGCCGCGCTCGAGCGCCAACTTCCACATCCAATGTATTTGCAATCACTCACTTATAAGACAAGCTATATCTTTTCTAATAAACTTTAACTATTTCTGAACATTGTCAATCAAATTTCGTTCTTTAATGTTAATTAGCCTCGAGATATGAATTTTCAAAAAAAAAAATTATCTCTGGAACTAATCATCGTGGAGTAAAGAGCTTTATATTAAAATTTGTAGAAAAATTCACACAATCCGAATATCTAAAGCTCATTTCAATAGGACCATAATTTTTGAGATACTGAACTTTAAAGCAGTTGCAAAATTACCTATCTTTTGAACGCATAATTTTGCAACTTATATGCAAAAAAATAATTAGTTTCAAATCATACGTGAAAATTTGAAGCTTCAAGAAGGTGTGTGCAAAATTCTGCGGCTGTAGGACCGGCCAAATCCTTATTTTTTAAAAAACCATTAAGGTCGATATTAATAAACTAATGCAATTTTTCGGAAACTAATAAAGTTACAGAACTGACTTGAGGCATACATTTTTATACCTATGTCATACACGATTCGGCTAAATTTCAAGTCGATTACTAAAATTTTCGAAAAGTTATTAAAAAATTAAAAAGGCTCGATTTTTGATAGTTTTTTCCATTTTGCGTAAACGTTTGTTAACCGATTTAAATTTTATAAGTCTATCCTTGTAGGTCTTTTTGGCAGAAAAAAACGCATCCTTTTTATTTTCTCTCCAATAATAATCTTCTTAGATATAAGCAAAAAACTGTTTTTTTTTTTAACTTTGCGAATTTTTCCTCAACAATGCACACCCCTGGCTTGACTACTTTTTGGTTCAGATCACTTAGAATTCGGTCCCCTACAACCCCATATTTTTTTATTGAACTGATTAATTTTTCCCTCAAACAGATCTTTTTGAGACTAATTCGACTGGACTATAGATACAAGCAAGCAGATACACATACTCATACATAATCATACATTCATACACGTATACTAACAATTATACATTCATATATGTATACTAACAATTACAACTTTAAATTTTGAGTTTCAAGACTTACGTTTTTATGAAAATTTTGAGCTATCAAAAGCTGAAAGTCAGCTACTTATTATGGCAATGGCTCTGCGACACAATTTCACTAATTGTGCTCTCCAGAATGTTTTAAACGTAATAGATTGTCATCTACCGAACCCTGTATATAAGTCAAAATACAGATTCTTAAAACTGTTTAAGCAGCCAGAATTTGTAGAACATTTTTTTTTGTCCGGTTTGTCCGGTCAATTTAAGTTTTCATGGATTAAAAAGAGCTGAATGTAATTTTTGTGGAACAATATATGATAAAGAAAAGTTAATTGAAGATGGTCACTTTTTTTATTATATTCCTTTAATGGAGCAACTGATCGAAATTATAAATTCCCCTCTTTTCTTAAAGTTTAGAAAAGAGTGTGAAGAAAACGATGTTATCAACTCAACGATTTATAAGGGCATGGCCGAGAAAGGTATAATTGGAATTAATGATATTACCATTCAGTGGAACACTGATGGTGTATCATTATACAATTCTTCCAAAACTGGGATTTGGCCGATTCTGGTGACCATCAATGAGCTTCCCTTCCGCACAAGAAAAGACAATGTCTTGTTATGCGGTATATTTTATGGTGCTGGTAAACCTCCGATGAATGTGTATTTGAAGCCACTAATAGGCGAACTGAATGAGTTATCTACGATAGGTTTTGAAAGTTCAAGATATGAAAATGATGAAATTGTAAATATCAAAGTTCATTCAATCTTGTCTTCGGTAGATTCTGTTGCAAGGCCTCAAATACAAAACATTCATCAATTTAATGGTAAAAATGGGTGTTCTTATTATTATCATCGCGGGGAAACCTTACCAGTATGGAAAGGACATACTCGATTATATCGAGGAAAAAAGAAGACAGCTCGTTCGCACGAAAAACATTTAGAACACACTAAATCGGCTTTACAGCAAAATAAAGTGGTAAAAGGGGTGAAGGGCCCAACTGTTGTTTTAAAACTGAGTAATTTCGACATTATACATGGATTTCCACATGAATACATGCATTCATGTCTTTTGGGCGTCGTGAAGCTTTTTCTAAGCGGATGGTTTGACCCGAAAAACAAGGAAAATGTTTGGTATTTAGGGTTGAAAGAAAAGCAAATAAATGCAAAAATATCACTTATAAAACCACCGATAGAGATAACACGAGTTCCTCGTCCCTTAACAGATGCAAAATACAAAGCTAGTGAATACAAAAATTTTGTACTATACTATTCGCTTGTTTGCCTTCATGATGCTTTACCGAAAAAGTATTACAAGCACTGGATTCTCTTTATCTATGCTCAACATATATTTCTGCGTTCTAAAATTAATGAAGATGACTTTCTATCTGCCAGAACAGCTTTATTTAAATTCGTTCATGAAACAGAAGCATTATATGGATTTGAATTTATGAAATACAATATGCACCTGCTACTTCACTTACCGATTTATGTCAAAAAGTACGGAGCTCTATGGGCATGGTCAGCATATCCATTCGAACATTTTAATGGCATTATCAAACACTTGTTTCATGGTCCACAAATGGTTTCCTCTACAGATTTGTAAATTGTACGTCAATCTTCGAAATATAAAACTAAATTCAAACATATTCAGCGATCCAAATTGCAGTGACGATGGAAAAAGAACTTTCATCACTATGATGAGCCAATGTAGAGTACACAACTGTATCAATTATGGTGATTATTTACGAATCTTTGAGAAGGACAGATATACCAATCTATCATTGAATAAAAAATTAGTTGTTGAAGAGTTTTTGGGTAGTGAAATCACTGATAAAGTGCTAAGCTATGAAAGATTTATATATAAAAACTGCTTGTACCATACAACTAGTTATGCACGTTTAAAGAAAAGGAATAACTCAATGATTTTGACTAAAGATGGAAGTTTAATTCTCATTAAAAATTTAATCAGTATTCCTGTAACAACCCATAATGATCACGAATATTTAATACAAGGTACCAAATTTGTCATACTTGAAGAGCCTTTAGGCATCAACGAAGGAGTCTCCACGAATGCATTTTCGTTTGTTACAAAACATAGTAACCTTACAATTGCTATAAGAGTTTCGTCCATAAAAGGTAAATGCATAATTTTATCTTACTCAGCCGACAAACATTACATCGTGCCATTGGTTAACAACGAAGAAACCGATTAATTATGCCCAATTTAATTTTTAAATATGGTTATATAATTCTATATTAATGTAAAATATTCAACAACTTTGTTATTTTTACATAAACACAGCGTAAGAACAGTATTTAAAAAGCTTAATTACCTTAGATACTACATTATTTTCCTTTCCTACTACCATTAAATTACTAAGCTAATTTTTGATATTACTATTTATTAAATCAGACGCTTTGTATCCACCATTTTGTACTCAATAATTACAGTGTCATAGTGGAATTTAACAGCTTAAGTGTTTAACATACACATTCTTATATAATGGCATTATATTGTATTCATCATTTCGAATTTAGAAATTCTAACGTAAATTACCAAACAAAACCCAAAGATCATCCTCAAGTGCTTAATTTTGGACACATAATTATGAAGTTATGTGCTTAAAATTAGACACTCGTGGATTATCTCCGAGTTTGGGGCGTTAGTTTATAGTTTTGAGGTGATGTGCTAGAAATTTGGCACCCGGAGGGTGATCTGCTGTTAGTTTGAGGCTTTAGGTTATGGTTTTGAGGTTATGGGCTTAAAATTAGGCACTCGAGGGTGATCTGTTGTGGGTTTGGGGCTTTAGGTTATGGTTTTGAGGTTATGGGCCTAAAATTAGGACCTCGAGGGTGATCTGCTCCGGGTTTGGGGCTTTGGGTAATAGGTTTGAGGTTATGGGCTTAAAATTAGGCACTCGAGGGTGATCTGCTCCGGGTTTGGGGCTTTGGGTCATGTCTCTGAGGTTATGAGCTTAAAATTAAGTACTCGAGTGTTATCTACTTAGGGTTTGGGTATTTGGCTTATGGTCTTAAGGTTATGTGGTCAAAATTAAGTACTTTAGGATTCTCATCTGGATCCGCACTGGAATAAAGCTCCTTAAAACATTAAAATCCAAGTGGAATTTCAGTTAGATATCGAGATCGATATTTTTAACAGCAGTCATTTTAAGTCTTATTAATCTTCGATCTAACTTTACATTGTTGTTTTTTTTACATTCTCAAACACTCTTTAAAGTAATTTTCGTTGTAAATTGCGTGCAATTGACCTCAAAATAATAATCTAAATCAATATTATTAAATAGTTATGATAATTGAATTTTTATTAACGTTTTTCGGAAATTTCCTGTAGTTTGACAGTAGAAATACTACTGCCGCAATAATAGTTATGGCAGTAGTTTCGGCATTAGCAGAACTATAGTATGGAAGTAGTTCCGGCAGTAGTTCAAGCAGTAGTTCTGGCAGTAGTTTAGGCATTAGTTTGTTTCCGTAAGGGGAGTGCTTCAGCTATCCAGTGAGTAAATTTACTATGATATAATTTTTGTCTGGGTTTTACAATAATATAAATACCTAAAAATATATTCATTATCTAAATTCTAATTTATTTTGTAGATTGATTACCATGGATTACAATCAATAAATGGCAATATTTCAAATATTAATTTCGAATCTCAACAACTGCACGAGGAACCAAATGACTCATATTGTCAAGAAATAAATTTTTTACCTTGCTCGCAGGAAAACCCAATCCATGCAGTATCAAATCAAGAGATCCTTCGAATGGATGAAATGTCATGAGTAAGTTGGTATAAATAATATATATTTATTAGTGAAAAGAATCACTTTATAAAAAAGTTTTTATAAAAAGAGTCAAATATATTGAACTTTTTCAAGTAATTTTTGAGTTATCACAGCTATAAACTGTTTTTTATTTTTAATACCTTCAAATAAATGTTGCTTTTTTACGTTTCTCATATATGCTTTACATAGTCTGTTCTAATTTCGAAATTGATTAATAATTTATACTATATTTTTACTGGTAAGCATAATCGTCCTAAATAATTTCGTATAGAAGATTATGCTCACAATGCTATGTAAAAATATTAAGAAAATACTTATAATTATTATATTAAGCCCGTTAAATTATAAATAAATAAAATAAATAGTATAAAAGCTTTTAAAAGTAGGTTATATTAGAATAATAATAATGCATTATAATGAAAATGATGTTTTTTAATGAAAAGAAAAAGCAATCTTCAAAACACTCTGCTAGTATGAATATATTTATTTCTGTGAGGAAAAAATGTTAAGCTGAAAAACAAAAAATTAATTTGAAACAAGATGATTGAAAAAAGTATCAGAAGCTAAGGATTTATATTCTTTAAAAGCAATGACGTATAATACCCATCAGTTATTACACATAACTACGAGTATAGAAGATTGGAGTCCACTATGGGCTCACTCTGCTTTTGCTTTTGAGTCAGGTCTTCATAAATTACTTTGTGCGATCAAATCAGCTAAAGGAGTTATATTACAAATTATGAGATATACAAAAATAATACGATGTATTGACATTCTTGAAAAAAAGTGTTCCCTATGTGTGCTCTAATTCCGAGCAGTTTAAAATTGCCATTACTCAAACAATTGATGATGAAAATGTGCAAAAATAAATTCTCAACATTCTCAAATCTATGTAGAAGCATATACTCGCATGTAGTATTATTCAAACAACTTCTAAGTACCGTTAGTAGGGTCGAAAAAATATAAAACAAATAGCGCATATTTATAGGGTAAACAGGCCAGTGAATGATCGAATTATCATTTTCATTGAACTTTTAAGCTACAAATATATTTTACTATAATAGTATGAAATATCGAAATTAATTTTTAATTCACTTTATAATTATATTTTCTTTAAATTAACGTTATTTAAGATACTCGACTATGTATATTACGATGGTGTAGCCACTTCATTTGCACAAAACCTAACCCATTGCATATTTGATTGCTAATTTTGTTGGATAGTGGCAAATTAAAAAAAAAATATAGATTTTACTTATTTCTTTATTAATTCTTTAATTTTATAATTATATTTTCAGGCTTTTCCCTTTTTTAAGCTCTCTTTTTATTATTTTCTTTCGGACGCAAGCCCAGTTAACACATGGCGTGGCGTCCCTTTATCAGTGATCATTCTATTGTTAATTTAACACTTACTTTTGCGTTATGTTCTAGGCCGATTTTTCTGTAACAAATTAAACACGTCCTTCCTGGATAGATGTTGGCTAGCGAAAGAGAGAGAGAGAGAGAGAGATGGAGCAGTGGCTTCTGGGTAGGCGTCGCGTCGTGAGTTCGTTAAAGAACGGAGTGTCCGCTGCACTGTTACTGCCATCTCTCCCGCGGAGTAATAACTGCGTTGGTGCATGAACTCAAAGTTTCAATACACCATCAAATTTGTTCATAATTTGTTACGCAAAAACTGATTTTGTTGCTCCAACGGTTATCGAGATACAAAATGGATACGCTAGTGTAAGACTTACGTTAACATAGCCATGTCTCTAATTTCTAACATATTGTAGGTATTGAAACTTTATAGGTGGCGTATTTTGTTGCTAATTTTCTTACTTTACTATTCACTACCAAACCTTTACAGGTAACATATTTTTTTACTAATTTATTGCTTTTAACTCGTTTGATCAGAGCCTGCAATTAAAAATCCTCGAAGGATAGCGGAGAATTTTCAATACTTTAAATATCAGTGCACATACAAAAACAGCATCAATAAAGCAATTGTTTGCTTTGTAAAATTGCGGCTTGGGCATCATCGAAGCAGGTTGCCTTTTACAATTTTGTGAATCTACAAGTCGCTACAAACCGCAGCAGTTTTTCATCTCAGTAAACAAGAAACTACTCATACAAGGCAATCAATGACTTTATGAATTTGTTGCTCGAGTTTTAAGAACGAATTTCACTTCACAATAGTTTCGTGAACTACCAAAATAGTTAAACAAATCAAATTTTACAAACTGATGCAATATGTTAAAACTTAAAAACATAATTCATCCCTATTGGAAATAGAAAACATACAAAAACGTACGGAAATGTATAGAAACGTACAGAGACGTACCGTTCGGGACTGTACATCACGAATTTGGACACATTGTACGTTTCAGTATTCCTCTGTACGTTTCTGTACGGTTTTCTACGTTCTGTACGTTTTTGTGCGTTTCTGTACATTTCATAAACTCCTTCAATACCTTAATCAGATTCGAGAAAAGTTAATTTAATAAAATATACTAAAACGTACAAAATAGTACGGGAACGTACGCAAATGTACATAGATGTACAGAAAAGTACCGATACTTCAGTGTAGTATATTTAGTTATGTTTTTGTATGCTTTGCTACACTCTAAACTCTAAAGAGTAAAAGTTGCCGCTGAATTGTAGAAATATAGTATTTACTCCATGTGTAAAGCGTGAAACGTTAATTTTCTACTTTGTCTGAGAGAAAGTTCATAGTTTGCTCTTATAAGAGAGTAAATTAGTTTGTTTACTCTAATATAAAGAGTAAATTTTCAATTTTCTACTTTACAAGCGTAGAGTTTTGAGTCGACTAATATTTTACGCTTTACTAAGGGGTAAAATTATAAATTCATACTTTACTATAGTAGAAAAATGTAGTTTATACTTTAAAAAGAGTAAATTAATAAATTTAATCTTTCCCAGAGAATGAACCAGGTACACGCATGTGATTATAACCTCACTTATAGGTACAGCCGTTACATGCGAGTGACGCGTCCAATATAATTTCTGTTATTGTTTAAGAGTTAACATTGTATATCTTTATACACACAGTATAACCGGGAACTACGCAAAAGAAATTTTGAATCAAGCAAAAATAAAAACTATACAGATTTGCGCTGATCTTGGGTTAAGAACAAAATTATAGAAATTATTATTTTTCTAACTTATTTAAAGAGTATGCATTTTAAAGATGACACTCTGTAAAAGATTAAATCATTGTTTGATATCGACTATACCGTTCTAAAGTGAAAACATTAAATTCCATTCTCTGGGAAAGATTAAATTTATTAATTTACTCTTTTTAAAGTATAAACTACATTTTTATAATATAGTAAAGTATGAATTTATAATTTTACCCCTTAGTAAAGCGTAAAATATTAGTCAACTCAAAACGCTACGCTTGTAAAGTAGAAAATTGAAAATTTACTCTTTATATTAGAGTAAACAAACTAATTTACTCTCTTATAAGAGTAAACTATGAACTTTCTCTCAGACAAAGTAGAAAATTAACGTTTCACGCTTTAGACATGGAGTAAACTACTATATTTCTACAATTTAGCGGCAACTTTTACTCCTTAGAGTTTAGAGTGTAGACTTTAGAAAAGTCAATGCCGTTTCTAAGCCTATCCATTGCCATTTATGGATCACATCCTGCGCAAGCTCCGGTCAGCCAGATATATATCTACGCTTGACTTGAGCAGTGCATACCACCAAATTCCATTGAAGCCGGAGTTAAGGCCCATCACCGCATTTACGGTGCCTGGGATGGGCCTGTTTTAGTATAAAAAAATGCTTTTCGGACTAAGTCAAGCAGGAGCGTCCTTTCAAAGACTCATCGACCGAGTAATTGGACCAGAGCTTGAGCCGTATGCCTTTAGTTATTTGGATGACATCATTGTCGCGACTGAGTCATTCGAAGAGCATCTGGTGCGGCTTGAGCAAGTGCTCCAGCGAATAGATAAGGCAAGTCTTACTCTCAACTGAGAGAAAACTGTACTTTGTCAAGAAGAGGCAAAATATCTCGGGGTGATAGTAAATCGAGACGGATTTCGGCCCGATCCAGAAAAGATCGAGCCGATTATGAAATACCCGGCGCCAAGGAACTTAAAACAGCTGAGAAGTTTCTTGGGCATGGCGTCGTGGTATAGGAAATTTCTAAGAGATTTTACCACGATCGCTCAGCCACTCACCCAGCTGATTAAAAAAGCTAGGAAGTATGAGTGGTGCGTAGAGCAACAAGCAGCTTTTGATCAAATCAAAGCTCTAATCGCAACTGCACCTGTGCTGCAGCGACCACGCTTTCATGTACAGTTTGCTGTGCAAACAGATACTGGCGATACTGGGTTAGGAGCAGTACTTTTTCAGATCATAGATGGAGAAGAGCGAGTGCTCGAATTTGCAAGCCGTACTTTGTCTTCGGCAAAAAGGAATTATAGTGTGACAGAGAAAGAGTGTCTTGCCGTAGTATGGGCTATAAAGAAATTTAGGCCATACATAGAGGGCTATGCGTTCAAAGTAATAACGGACCATATCAGCCTTCGTTGGTTGTCTAGTTTACACAATCCTACCAGGGTAGACTTGCACGATGGGCCTTAGAATTGCAAGGACATACGTATACAGTCGACCATAGGAAAGGCGCACTTAATAATGTGCCGGATGCTCTATCTCGTATGTACGAGAATGAAGAGCTGGCCGTCAGCGCAATATCCTGGGTCGAAGAGACCCGTGATGAATGGTATTTGCGCTGCGTACAGAAAGTAGAAGAGGACCCGACTGGCAATCCGAAGAGTAAGATTGTCGGGGGTCACCTGTACTTCTATAAGCCGGATGAAGCTTTAGAAGGTACTATAGGTGATGATGATGCCTGGAAGCTCGTCGTGCCCATGGAGAAACGGAAAGAAGTTATTCAAGAGGGGCATGACGAGCCAACTTCAGATCATCTGGGTCGAGAGAAAACATACATCCGAGTAACCAATTTATACTTTTGGCCGGGTATGTATAAGGACGTAGTGGCTTATGTTCGAGAATGCACTGTATGTCAGCAGTGTAATGTCGAACAACGTGCACCGGCTGGATTAATGGGGCGAAGGACTATCACTAAACCATGGCAACTGGTTGCAGGTGATATTACGGGTCCTTTGCCGAAATCTATGAAAAATTACGAATATATCTTAATTTTTCAAGATTTATTCACGCGATGGGTAGAGGTAATCCCCATTCGCAAGGCCAACGCAAAAACCGTCCTAAACCCATTAATGCGCAAATGCATATTTTTGTACACACATTTTCAAGCACAGAATTCTATTGGAAAAACAAAGTCATTTTTGTCCAAAATCCTATATAGGGGGTTTTCGAGGGTCGTCTTTCCGAATCTGCAACTTATTTTGTAAAAAAAAAGTCATTAAGTGTATTATTTTTGAGTTTTTTTAAAAAAAAAAACGAAAAATTTAATAAAATTTTTTTTTAAATCCATTTTTGTTACTGTTTCAGTTTTTGGATAATTATATTACCGCCAGAAATCGCGGTCCGAATGTCTGAAGTTTTCGAAACACTAGTTATAAACCGTTTTTCCCCTCTTAGTTTTTCCAAAATGGCGGGTTTTGTGAAACAGCGTAATGTTAAACTTCATGATTTTTTTTCTCGAAATCTATGATCTTAATGAAAAAATGTCATATAAGAAAAAATACTTAGAATCACTCAAACAATACGTGTGAATTTTTTCAGAAGGTATAAAGCCAATTTTGAAATTTTTAATTTTCAAAATTTTTGAAAAATCAAAAAATGTCTTAAAAACTTCTGAAAAAATCACACGTGTTCTTTGAATGATTCTAAGCACTTTTTTATTCTATAAAATTTTTTCATAAAGTGTATTTTTTTCGAGAAAAAATAATTATAAATTTTCAAATGTCTTAAAAACTTCTGAAAAAAATCACACGTGTTCTTTGAATGATTCTAAGCACTTTTTATTCTATAAAATTTTTTCATAAAGTGTATTTTTTTCGAGAAAAAATTTTCCGGAGAGGATGACGTCGAGACTCGACCTACGTTGGATTCGAGCGTTGAGATGGCGTTAGGCGACCCGCCACGGGCGAGCGTAGCGCACGCCCAGGTTAGCAACACTCCAACGGGAGATATAAAGGCTGACCATGTGATTCAAACCTCGCGGCCCCGCGGAAGGCCGCGAAAACTGTTAAGCGAGCGAAACTACGTATCGAGAAGGCTGCGACGTCTGTTAGGGTTGGGTTGCGAAACGAAAGCCTGGTCGACCGAAGGGCTCACGAAAGCGTGTCGTGGTAACGGATCCGTCGAATCTCTCTCCGCGTCGAACACGAGCCAATCGCTCGTAAGTCCCTCTCATCTTCCCCTTTGTTTGTTTTCAGAATGGATATAGACATGTCTCAATCACCGAGGCGGACCGGGAGATGGTCCCCCGGATGATGCAGTGGGCGAGCACCGGGTTGCGTCGTCCACATACTACCGGACCACCGGCCATATCAGAGGAGGATTTGGCACAAGGCTAAGGAAGAAGAGGATGCCGCGGCTCGTGAAGAGACCCCGGCACCACAATTGCCGTCCACTCCAAGGGAGGAAAAATTTAGTCCAGGCTCGTCAGTGGAGAGCCCTGGGATAATGAGGATTGAGCCTGAGGAGGAAGTTGAGGTGAAACAGGAGAAAAGGGGCCCACCTCCACAGGAGCTGGAGGCACAGCGCATAGAGTGGAAGGCTTGCCGTGCCAGCAGCCGTTTAGAGGAGGAGGCCTTTGGGGAATTAGACGCTTTTCTAGAGCGTCACGGAGACCCCGGAGGCCACCGTATGAAGAGATATCTCAAGTAGAGGCCCGACGGGTCGAGCTCCGAGCGGTGATCGGGGTCCGCAAGGATCGGCGGCTACGGAGAGAGGCAGAGGAGAAGAGGGCTCGGGAGGAAGTGGCTCGTCTGGAGCGCGCTCGGCAGAGCCGAATTAGAGCAGAGGAGGTGCTCCGGCGAGCCAAGCAACAGGAAGAAATAGAGGAGTGGCGGCAGGCGCAGGAGCGCCGCCGCCAAGAAGTAAGAAGAGCGAACGTGAAGTGCTATATGTGCGGGCACCCGGGTGTCCGCAAATCCAAGGTCTGCCCAAATATTGCGGAGCACCGGCTGTATAAGTAGGATGTAGCAACTGGTGCCTCTTTCTTTAATATATTTCCTATTTTTCTATCTTTGAGTATAAAAGGAGTTTGGGTCAGTTATTGTTCCGGTATCTCCATCCAAGTAGTATCCTTATCTATCCTTATGTAGTCTGCGAGCATAGGGTATCGAGCTGTCTCCATCCTGGTATCCAGCGTCTGGGAGAGGAGTATAACGAATTCACGATTAATTTTGATATTCGATCGTTAATTCGATTGTATGCTCGTTCCGTCGGTGCTCAGACATTGAGGATGATGAGCGAGAGTGAGAGCGTGGGTAAGTGCCGCGGTCTGCCTTTCTACTACTCAAAACTTCAAACGCGTTAATCTCAAAACCGTATTTTTTGAGTTGGTTGGAAACATAACCCGGACAATTTTCAACCGATTTACTTGAAATTTTGAATATATCTTGAATAATATAATGTTAATAGAAGTGCGTACGTTTTTTTTAATTGCATAGTTCATTTGTTATTAACAATTATCTGATGATTTTTCAAGCAAATTTTTCATTTTCACTTTGGAAGTGCGCCATTTGGCCAAAAATTAAAATATCGAAAAAAACCTTCGTACTTCTCTTGCAGTTAGTGTATAAAATAAAAAGAAACAAATTGGCTAATTGAAATACAAAAATTACAGGAGCTGTTTGTCCGGCCTTGAAAAAACGAAGACGTCATCGGAAAAATGCTACGCAGCCGCCATTTTGAAATGAATCGCTTCAAAATATTTTTGTATACAGTTGTTTATATATATATAATAAATATCCTTAATTGGAATTTCGATTTATTTTGTAGTATTTCTAGAAAAAAAATCCTAAAAGAGACTATTTTTTCGGCCTATAGAGTGGCCTAACCCCTTAACTTTCTCATTATTAATGTTTAATCTATTGATACAATAAATAACAATTATTATTAATAAATACATAATATTTATTATTATAATATAAATAATAATTTATTACTATTACATAAATAATATTTATTATTATTACATAAATAATATTGGTTTTTTATTACCGTATAATAAATTATTTATTATAAGTAAATATAAGGTAACTAACTAACATAAAACATTGGTTATATCCTTAAAAATGGCAAATTATATGTACATAAAATCTTTATATTTTTATAAGAAACACTTGATCAGAAACTGCTCTTTGCAAAAAATAACATTTTATTTTTAAAGCTAGAAATTCATTAGCAAAAGTATCCAGGTTAAATTTAAAAAATATA
>UELU01144428.1:3396-16231 GCA_900490025.1 Megastigmus dorsalis
GAATAGATGATCAGGATTGCTGTTCCTGGATTTCCATGAAACTCGCAGAAATTACTTTTTGTGCAAAACAATAAGATCCGTGTCTCAGCGTTTTTTGAATGATTCATAATTTTGATGATATCCACGAAATTATATTGATTTTGTACATTAGCGTAAATCTATATATGCTGAAAAAGAATACATATAGTGTAAGGTAGCGTTTTCTTACCTCGTTGTTCGCTAGCGTTACATTAATTTTATAATTTCCTTGTATCGGCGAACCCGTTGCCCGTTGCTCACTCCCGATAAATGAAGTAAACTCCTACCTGTATTGAAGGTGTCGCTGTTGGCTGATTCCTCCTCGCCCGGAAAGCTAATGGAAAAGCAAATAGCGTGCAGGCCAGGAAAGAAACAAAGAGTGACAAGGGTTTGCAAGATAAAACAATGTTTTAATTTAAATCGAATATATGCAGACGATCTTCAAGAATTCAAGGTATCGCGATGCGCGATCGTAGGCCCGGCTACGAATGTCGTGAGGGCGATTCGCGATAAACTTCAAGAAGATGAATCTACAAGTCTCGGTGTCCACGGTAAGGCTCCACCAGGTCTCGAACCACAAAAGCACTCACACACACGTGTCGAAAAGAAAATCTCGATGATTAAATTCAAGCAATCTCGCGTATCGTATCAGTTTCTCTCCGCTCCTTGTTATAAATTTCCAAGCTTTTTGTATTTTCGCTCGAAAGCTGAACCGGCGTTCTCGACGAGACGAAGCGGGAGAGTGAGCGCTCTTCGAATTTCGGCACTGCCGTTGACGCCGCTCGCTGTCAGTGACGGTCATTGCGCGGGCCAATATGACAGACAGACGCTTCGCGACATGTAGGTGTCACGAGTGAGGAGGTATGACTATTGTGGCGGGCCTTTCAAACAGGAGATCTCTTCTCATGCCCCCTCGTCTCATCTCCACTCGCCTGGGCCTGCCTCGTTTACGAGTGTCAGTGGCCGTGATCGACGGCGGCGCGTCCACCTGATGAGGCTATTCTCGATCGTCTGGGCCACTGTCATCCGCAGACGCAGACGGCGAAGTCATTCTTCGCGGGGACCGCGACGGTACTGGCTCATCTGTAGGGGAAGGTGGAGGGTTCGATACAGAAATTTTAGACTTACTTGTTTCGTGCTTGAGATCCTTGGTGTGAACCTTGCCCACCTCCTTTCCATCTAGTGTCTCTAATCCCGCTATAACATTAGATCGCATTTTCGCGATACGTTAGGGTCCGTCAAATTTCTTTGCCAGTTTCGCAGCTACAAAATTTATCGCGGAGGATAAAATTCTCCTTCTCCGCCAGGCCATATTTCGCCTGTTACATGCTAGCTTCAAAAGTATTTCTCATTACCATATCATGTAAAGCGTTCAATCTGAGCATTCTGTTTTTCCATTGATCGGGAGTGAGTTTTTCCACCGGTACGGTTTCGGTTTCGGTATCGCGTAAAGAATAGGTGTTTCTTGGTTCGCGAGCAAAATTTAGTAAAGCTGGCGAAGATTTTGTACATTTTTGTACCGCGGTGTTTATCGCAAATCGCAATTCGGCGAGGTGTGCGTCCCACTCTCGATGGTCTGATTTTAAGTATGTTATGATCATTTATTTAATCGTACGTTTCGCGCGTTCTTCCGCCTGTGCGTGATACGGTGGAGCCGTTGTGTGTCGAATTTTAAATTCGTTAACTAAATTTTTTAGTAATTTATTTACGAACTCGGTACCGTTGTCCGTTAGAATTTGGCTAGTCTGCGATATGTTTTATGGATGCCGAGGTGTCCCGCTTGTAGGTGGTTGTGGCATTCTTGAAGCGCCCTTTCTCTATAGGCTAAACATAGCACTAGCTTCCACGCATCCAAATCTTCAACTTCTATTGACTCTAAAACTGGATCTTCTCGGTGAAAATAAATTTGTCCGTTATGGACTCTCCAATTTTTATACACTTTTGGGTGTGTTTCCACAGCTTTAGCTTTCTTTCTGTACCAGGTGTCTGTTGTCTCGCTTATTGCTGTTACCGCTTTCACTTCAGTCTCAAAAATTCTGGAGAGCGCGTTCGGTACATGGTGTAGTGCACCTCTGCGGTGGACTATTTCAAAATCGTACTGCGATACTTCCATTGCCCAACGAGTGACTTGGCCGACTGGGTTGTGTTGGCGATGCATCCACTTCAAGCTATGATGGTCTATTATCACGGTGAAGTGATAACCTTCTAAATATTCTCTGTACTTCTGTATCGCCCACACGACCGCTATACACTCCTTTTCGGTGACTGTGTAGTTGGTTTCTGCGCTGTTCAGCGTTCGACTCGCATACGCGATCACTCGCGCTTCGCCATTCTGGACCTGCGTGAGAACTGCTCCGAGACCATATGAACTCGCATCGCATTGTAGAGTGAAAGGTACTGCAAAGTCAGGGTAAGCCAGTATCGGAGCTGACGTTAACGCTTTTTTCAATGCTTGCATTGCGTTTTCTTGCTCTTCCTTCCACTCGTATCGCTTGCTTTTCTTAAGCAGTTTGTGCAGCAGAGCAGCCATGGTCGCAAAGTTATCTACGAACCGACGGTACCAAGAGGCCATACCTAGGAAACGTCTAAGTTGTTTTAAGATCGTTGGGGACGGGTAACTCTCAATCGCCTCGATTTTACCAGGATCGGCTCGAAGTCCGTGTTTATTAACTATGTAGCCTAGATATTTGACTTTGTTGCAACCAAAAATTGACTTTTCTGCATTGATGGTGTGGTCCGCGTCTCGTACTGCTATTAGAACTCTCCTTAGCCATGTTAAATGTTCTTCGAACATATCCGAGACAACTACAATGTCGTCCAGGTACGAAAATACGTAAGGTTGTAGTTCGGGTGTGATGATTCTGTCGATAATTCTCTGGAACGTTGCAGGTGCATTCGATAGGCCAAACGGCATTCTCGTGAACTGGAAGAGTCCTCGGCCTGGTACCGTAAAAGCTGTCAATTCCTTGGAATTGGCCTCCAATGGTACTTGTAGGTATGCTTGACTCAGATCTATGGTACTTATAAATTTCGCTGCACTCTCGGAATTTGAAATTTATTTCAATTTCAAATACTTCCAAGGCGTCAAAACCAAGGACACACTCATATGCTAGCGCCTTCACGATACGTATGGCCATTTCGTTAATCATGCTTTTGATTGTTACGGGTACTCGGATTTGCCCTGAAATCTTCTCGAGTATTCCGTTGGCTAATCTGATCGTTCGCGCATCTGAAATATCAAAAACCCCGTTTCCGAATTTCTCAGCGAAGTTTGCTCCCACGTACGTCTTGCACTAGAGCTAACATTTGAGTCCCGGTCCCTCGATTTAAAAAAAAAAACGATTATCTTGGTGTATTTCTGGACCGAGGGGGTGACAATATTCACTCACCTCTCGGAATTTTCCCAACTCCACTGGCTCACCTATTCGGAATTTTGATTTTACTTTCGGTTCCTGTTTCATTGAAGCGTTCGTTTCCTGTATCATCTTTAGGGATAATTCCGGAGCGTTTATTTTACTCTCTGGAGAGATTTTCTGGTTGGCATTTATATCTGGTTCGATAGGATTATTGAGATTTTCGATCTCTTTTTTCATGGCATCCCATTGAATCCGGAACTTTTCCATTTCCGTATCGAACTCTTGATGTACCGGTACTGTGTTGCCTTTGATGGTATCGCTCCCTAAGTCGATTGGATTTGTCTCGATTTTATTTAACAATTTGTTATTAGTTGGAGACTTTTTGCTTCCTGCGAGGATCTTTGTCTCCTCCAAGCCACGCGATATTAGTTTTCCGAACCCTTCTGTTTCGATTGTCTGATCTCATTTGATGTTTGGGTTCGCTTTTCTTCTTTGGCGATGGGCAGTCTTTAGCCCAATTGGCCCTAACCTTGGCAGTTAATGCAGCGAAGTCGATCTTTCTTTACTCCGCTTCCCTTGTTGCTGTCCTTTGTTTGTGAAGGTTCGGTTTTGTCTCGCTGCGAGGTCTTTGACTCCGTCTCATGACTTTGATACGGTTTTCTTTCTCGTGGAATCCATTTGCTTTTCGGTTTTTGTGATTTACTATCAGCTTCTTCCCCAACCGCGGCCAGGCTGCTTTTATCTTTCGCGGTTTTCGATACATTTTTCTTATATTTTTCCGGAATGAAAGCAGTTTCCGGTAAAGCTGATTTTCTTTTTTCGGAGGGACCTGATATTCTTCTCTAGCGATCAGTGATGCTTCATACTCCTTACCCAGTATTTCGATGTCTCGAAAGAATTTGACTTCTCGTTTGTTTATTTTGTCTCGATAATCTGGGTGCAAATTATTATACGTCATCTGATCGGATCACCAGGTCCTTGTTTTCTAGAAAAAGCTTCTGCTTGGATTCTCACTTAAAAGTTTGGATCTCCATAGTATTCTCTAAAATCTTGAATAAAGTCTTGCTAAGAGTGCCAATTTATTCTTTCCAGTCTTGCCCATTTCGCCGCCATATCTCCTAATAGATCTGGTCAGGCTTCTAACAGACCTTTATCTGTTATTTCTGTGCCGCGTCTGGATTCCTCAATTCTATACAGAAATTCTTCTGCGCTTGAGTCTGACCCCCCTGTAAATTTAATTTTCCAATCTTTTATTAATTTTCGTGGATTAAATTTATATGCTGTCACTACTGTAGTGCTGAGTGGATCGAATGATCGAGTCGGCCTGGTCTGGATGTTGTGGCTTGAGGTATCATTCTTTCTTGATTCTCGTAGTCACGGTTTATCCTTGGCGCTCTCTCTCTCTCTCTGGTAGCCAATCCATTTAGAGAATACGGTGGAAAATATGTAGTATCTGTCCTTTTTTCTTGTGATTAGCTAATATTCTGCGCTGCCTGAACGATAGGCCTGACTTCCGTATTTTGTCTCGGATTGATAAAGATATTTTCGCCTAATGTCTCGGTGGTTGTTTGATTCGTATTTCTGTTCCGATCTGCTTCGCGTGAGTTTTAATCATATGTAAGATTATTTAAATGACGTTCAAAATCGGACCGCGCGTGTGTCATTTGATTCGCCGTTACCGTTGAAGAAAAAGCGAAATTTACTCGCGGTCCTTCTCAGATCATATCGCGATATCTATCCATTCCGACGGATATTAAACGACGTATTGGCGGCCAATCACTTAAAAACGAATTTGTACTATTTAATGCTACTTCCGTTTGGCGATCGTCTATTGCGAGGATAACCATTATCGTCTGCTGAGCGTTTTCTATCGGTCTCGCGCTGTTCGCTATGCTTTGGCTGTCCGTCGGCTGCGCTGTTCCAAACAGCGTTGTTGAGCCGTCGTCCGTCAAGTCAATCAGCGGCGCGTCCCGTTCTATCCCGCCTCTTCGTGGCGTGGACTGGCTTTTCGTCTCGCGAGATGGTTCCGAAATTACTCCCCTTCGAGTATCGATTTGTCTCGCTGACGGATTTTGCTGCTGCTCATTACTGTCCAATGGTTGCGGTTCTTCACGCGTGAACGTTGCGTTGAATGTGTTAGCCTCTTGCCTACCTAAATTTTGTAGTTCTGCGCAGAGGCTGCAAGTAAAATTGAAGTTTGTGCCCTCAAAGTCCCAAGGCACTTCTTCAATTCCGCGTTATATCGCCATAAATCGCGGTAGTCTATCTTGCAAATCTGTAATATTGCCCTTCACGTTTAAGGAGTGTTTCGCTAATTGTTTTATCAGATCTGCTACTCATAGATTTTCCGCCCATATTTGTATCGCCGATTGCGAATGAAATTCAGGGGTTGCATTTAAAAAATCTGGGATTTTTGGATTCATCGTGACTAAAAAAATTTTTATCCTTAATTAGATTGGAACGGATTTCTAATTCCAACTAACTCTCTAACGGTTGTTCGTATAATTTAATTTTCGAATGGTCCTAGCGGTACGGTTTTGGTTGGCGGTTTAAGTAAAGAAAGAAATCAAGAAAAAGAAAAAAAAAAATTAATTTAGATGAGAGAAAAAAAAGTTTTTAAATTAACTTAAACGGGAAAAAAAATTTTAAATTAATTGAAGGAAGAAAAAAAAATTTTGATTTTAAGTGAAGACACAACCAAAAAATTTTTAAAACCAAATTACATTGTTTGATTTTCTTCTTTACCACCCGAGAAATTACCGACTAACACAAAAAATAATTTTCTCCGATTTTACTGTATCGAAAAAAAAGTCTTCAAGTTGACTTTTTATTTTGTTTAACTTTTGACATCACGATATACCGTTATAATCAAAGCACACCAAAAATTTTTAGTTACGCACCAACTGTTATAATAATAACTGATATAAATTCCAATTTAATTTGTCGCAAAATAATCCAGCTGATTTACCAATGCTAACAACTCAAAATTTATCTATTTTTAACAATGCTTTTTACCCCTAAAATTCTAATCCGCCTTGATTTCAGTTTCCGGAGACGTCCGTTGCAATTCGAATCATGTATAAGATTTTGATTGCCGGCATACTGTATATGGCGAAGTATATCTCTATATACTCTCTCTCTCTCTCTTACTCTCGCTTTATAATGTCTCGCTCGCTTGCCAACCATACCTGTGTTGACTGTATTTTGCCTAGCTTTTGTATCGTTAAAATCTAGTGTACGGTTTTCGGACTGTTGAAATAATTATTTGCGAAATAATATTTCAAGTAATACTGTCTCGCGTTACTATACTTAAACCGAGCAAACTAGCACTTTCGAACGTTCGAACCCGGCGCAGCGGTCGTAAGCGAAAGGTAAACAATAACATTGCCTGCTCGCGAGCGCGAGGCAAGTGTCGTGCGCTTCTATGTACCGAGCCGGAATTCCACATTATATACGGACTTTATAATTTTTAATTTAGAGACTATTTTAATATGATTTAATACCGCTCTAAGGCGCCATTTGTAAGGTAGCGTTTTCTTACCTCGTTGTTCGCTACACTTACACTAATTTTATAATTTCCTTGTATCGGCGAACCCGTTGCCCGTTGCTCACTCCCGATAAATCTGGTAAACTCCTACCTTTATTGAAGGTCTCGCTGTTGGCCGATTCCTCCTCGCCCGAAGAGCTAATGGAAAAGCGAATAGCATGCAGGCCAGCAAAGAAACAAAGCGTGGCAAGGGTTTGCAAGATAAAACAATGTTTTAATTTAAATCCAATATATGCAGACGATCTTCCAGAATTCAACGTATCGCAATGCGCGATCGTAGGCCCGGCTACGAATGTCGTGAGGGCGATTCTCGATAAACTTCAAGAAGATGAATCTCCAAGTCCCGGTGTCCACGGTAAGGCTCCACCAGGTCTCGAACCACAAAAGCACTCACACACACGTGTCGAAAAGAAAATCTCGAAGATTAAATTCAAGCAATCTCGCGTACCGTATCAGTTTCTCTCCGCTCCTTGTTATAAATTTCCAAGCTTTTTGTATTTTCGTTCGAAAGCTGAACCGGCGTTCTCGACGAGATAAAGCGGAAGAGTGAGCGCTCTACGAATTTCGGCACTCCCGTTGACGCCGCTCGCTGTTAGTGTCGGTCA
Source organism: Megastigmus dorsalis (assembly GCA_900490025.1). Lineage (NCBI taxonomy): Eukaryota > Metazoa > Arthropoda > Insecta > Hymenoptera > Megastigmidae > Megastigmus > Megastigmus dorsalis. The sequence goes on from UELU01144428.1 coordinate 10,923, forward strand.
TTACGCGGGCCGATACGACAGACGGACGCTTCGCGACCGTAGGCGTCACGAGTGAGGAGGTATGACGGTTGTGGCGAGCCTTTCAAACAGGAGCTCTCTTGGCGGTGGACCAGGCCGCTGCCCCCTCGTCTCATCTCCACTCGCTCGGCACTGCTCCGTTCCTACGCCGTTGTCCTCCGACCCACTCGGCTTCACGCCTCTGGATGCCTGCCTCTGCGTGCTCGTTGCCGGCCTCTGTGCCAGTGGTGTCTCGTCTTCTCTCTCCTTCGCTCGCTTCTCTCTTCACGCGTCACACTCTCACTCACACATTCCTACTACATTTTTCCTAGTTTTGCCTTGCCGTACCCTCTCGCTTCATACGTTCTTTAAAATTACGCTCTCATAATAGATGAATAAAAATCAAAGTTTAATGGGTCATTTCGTACAAGACAGAGTTCGAATAGGCGCCGTGAGCCGCTTTGAAAACTTAATCAGTCTATATTTTTCCCTTCGGCTGGTATCGCTATCGGAATTCACAGAGAAAAGCCCGAAAAAAAATCAGAAACAAAAAAGGCGTTTCCTTCAAGGCTACCACTGTGTATATTATAAGATATTTTTAGTATACTATCACTTAGAGTATCAAATCGCACTTTTTGTCTCTCTCCTTTTATCTTTTTTCTGAACTTTTAGTTGACTCTTTTCAAATTTCTTCATAAGAAAGAAAATGAGTCCTCGAACCCGAGTGCAAAGAATAAAAAAGGTCGTAGTTCATGCTAATTTTCTTAAAATAAGACCTTCAAATAAAGCGTAAAAAATCGGCAGATAATGGCAGCTCCTAGGGTCAAAATCTGAAAAAACCTCTGAAATTTTAACAGTCATTATTCAAAAGTACCAGCAAAAAATACTGCTGTAAATTCTTCAATATCTATTGTAAATCAAATATTTTGAAATCCATAAATTGTAAATTAAGATTCCCAGATGGATATTCTTGTCCGATTGAGAACAATAAACCAGGGGAGTAAGATCTGTTAGTCAAAAAGTTAAGAATTTTTCGTTGACTCTTTGGGTTCAAACTCAATCTAGTTATTCGATTTTCAATTCCGAAACTGAAATACGTGGGTAATAAAGTGTTAAATATGTTTGTCAGCAATGCTTATGAATATATCAAAATATTATCTCGTGTAGAAAACTAACGGACATTTACAGGGCTTTGTAATAGTGAGCACAACTTAAGCGTCCACGTTCTATTCGAACGTTGACTAGAAAACGTTCACCATAAAAAATTTACAGTAGATTTCAAACAATCTAATAAAATATATTTTAATAGATTTAATATAAACAAAAAAAAAATAATTAAGTAATAATTAGACGTGCATGGTTCGTAAACTGCAATGTCAAGCATCTGCACTACTAGGTAGTTCGAATATTCCATATTTTATACCCTTCATAAAAGAGAACATCTTGGTTTATACATTGATCGTAAAATCTGAGTTAAATTTTCAAAATATGCAGCAGAATCCTTTATAACGAAGTTAATTATAAATTAATTAATTATTTTTCCACTTTTGAAAAAATAATTATGTCGGTTCGTACTCTACTTACAATTGCATGGTTCTCGAGAAAAAATAATAATGCAATGCTGGAAATATTCATCTAACGCCATCTATTATCCGCCATCTCAATTGGCAATATCAACAAAATGAAAAAACTCCGTATCGTCGGTATTCTCCGTAATCTTAAAAACACTTTTTCCGAGATCATCGGAGACCAGAGTGAAGTTGACGCACTCTACTCGCCGCTCGGTAACGTGACGACGACGAACTCAAGTGGAACGGTCATTTAAGACCCGTAATTTCGGCAACGACAATGAATAATCAATATTTCTAATATTTATTATGATAGGATAAAAAGATTATCACTAACCAAAAACGACTATTTCGACTTACTTTTATCCCGTCTACAAGAATATGGCAGAAATATTAAAAAAACATTTATTTCGGAAAATAAATTTTTTATCTTTTGAACCAAAAATTTTACATTAATTATGGCTTAACCATTGAATTCTTATCGCAACTTAACATCGAATGTGACCTGCTGCACATTTATTTTTCTATTCAGATCCGAATAAACTTAAGGCAAAAGCAGTGCATACTAAGTGTGTCACGTGGTAGTAGCCCAAGTATCCAATTGGAATATTTAAAAATTCCAAAATTATGGAAAATTCCACAAGATACTTCTAGAGCCTGTGCTTACAGCATCAAGGCAAAAGGACATTGGAGCGAGAGAGAAGGATGCTAGACACAACAACATTCTGATGTGATGCCAAACTAGAGCGCATCAATCAGAGAGCGATACGACGAAAGCTCGTCGGATGCCGCAAGCCTCGACGGACTCGGCGACGCTTGCCTCGGCGACTTCTCTGCTGGCTGCTCATCAGGGAACATCTCTTCATTCAGACTTCCGCGCTGCGTAGTTGCCTCGTTAGTTCGCGTAAAGTTCAATTTGCGAAGTGTATAAACGCCCGTGCCTTTATACTGGCAGCGCTCGCTCGCATTATATATATTTTTTTGAATTATTTAATTGGAATTATTGTTTAAAATCTGTCATTGCATTGCCTCGATTTTCCAAGCCCGGTGCCTGCTTCAAATCTCGGTGATACGAGCAGGAGCTACAACACGATAGGAATTGTCTAACGCGTGTAATTCATTTCGATTCAATCCAATAAGTTATTTTTTTCTGCCTACGTCGAGGCTCATAATTCAGCGCTAGCGTGCCTTGCGTCATGCGCGTTTTTATTGTCTCCGTTTAGATAAAACTCCGTTTACTCGCGTACGAATTGTACGCTAGAGGGAGGTGGAGCAACGCTGCATTTGGTGAGCCAAGTAACTCGAGTACTGATAAAGCGATTTGCGTGCCTCTTCTAGGCAAATACTTGCGCATTATATAATTTGTTTACATTAAAAAGAAAATTAAGCTGTCGAACCACTTGATTTTGAAACGTGCTTTAGACGGGCCTCTTTATATTGCGCTCGGCCCACATTTTATACTACAGTTTTGATTTTGTACTACAATTAAATTGCCTATTAAAGGACACATTGTTAAACTTTGAACTCAAAATAAGGTGTGAGCTTATTTCTTTTTTTTTCATATTTTATATATTCAAAATATATTTATTTAAGTGTGTAAAAATGCCTGCCGTAACTCGAAACTCAGTTCAATAATCGAACGTCTTTGAAGCCGTCCAACTTCACGACTTTGCCTCTGGCTAGTCGCGCATCGATAATTTCTATAAATATTAAATTTGTTGAGATTATGGGTCGTGAAATAACTTTCCTTGTACGTAAACTAATAATAATTAATTTAATAAAAGAAGAATACAAAATTAAATACAGACTATCAAGAGCATCGTGCGTCTCGTAGCAGCTCTGATATCAGCGTACCGTCGCATGCGGCCGCTCGTCACGAAGAGAGAGAGAGAGAGAGCGAGCTAGACGGTCGCTGCCGCTTGCTCGCCCAAGTCACGCTGGGTGATCGGGTGGGAAGCGCACGTATACATACATGTGTTCTATATTCATTGATTTTCAAAATTCCTCGAATTTATCTTTACATAACGCTTTGGTTAGAATATCTGCAATATTTTTTTCGGAATCTAACAGATTCATGTACAAAATGGTAATGTATCTTAATGTGTTTCGAATTCTTAGTAAAATTATTGTACTTTGCTATTGCTATAGCGACTGAGTTATCCTCATATATTTTTGTTGCTTTATCTCTATTGATTTTAAATATTTTCATTAACTCTTTTATATATTTAATTTCGCTTACTGCTTCGGACAAGGCTACATATTCTGCATACGATGATGCTTTAGTTATACATTTTTGTTTCCGCGATTTCTAATAAATAATATTACCGTATAGTCTAATAACATAGCCAGTAGTTGACTTTCTATCCGTATAGTCACCAGCCCAGTCGGTATCTACAAAACATTCTAATATTTCACAGTTTATATTTTTCTTATAACATAATCCTAAATCTTTTGTTGAATACAGATACTTCAATATTCTTAATGCGTATTTAAAGTGTGTTTTATTATAACAATTTTGAAACCTACTCAGATAATTCACGCTATAACTTATATCTGGTCTAGTACTTGAGTTAATGTACAATATATAATAATGTACCTAACAGGTTTCTATAGAAAATGCTTTCATCAATTGTATCTGATTTTTCAATATTTAGATTAGTCTCCATAGGAGTATTATACAGTTTTCCAGATTCAATTTCATGTGTTTTTGCTAATGATTCTATATATTTTTTTGGCTTAATTTCATCTTGTTCTTAACAAAATCATATTCAATATTCATACCAAGGTAGTCTTTGATTTCACCTAAATCTTTTATTTTGAACAATTCTTTTACTACTTTCAATTTTCTTTGGTTTTTACTACACATCAATACATCATCTACGTAATTTGCTAAATATATAGTATAGTCTCCTTCTCCATGAACGTATACACATAATTCAATATCACTTCTTTTAAATCCTAGACTCCTATCACTCCTCAAACCATACATTGATTTTTGCAGTTTACATACTTTATTCGGTCCATCTTCGTAACCTTTAGGTTGATGGACAAATACTTCTGCGATTATATTACCGTATAAAAATGCTGAATCTACATCTATTACTTCTATGATTAAGGGGGGAAAACACGTTAGAGGCATCAAAACAAAATTAATTTTTTTTTCCATGAATCGTTAGCTTTGATGTTCAAAAATACGCCCTGAAAACTGCAAAACGATATTTACAATCGTTTAAATTTTATGAGCATTGGAGCGAGCGCTCTCTGAATACTGACGGGCTCCAGCGTACAGCAAATTGGGCGGAGCACTACTCAGGTAGTCGCATTAATTTCTTACTTAGACTTATAGCAGGACCCCACCTTTGTATTTTTCTTTCAAAATAACGGTATAGCAGGTACTGAGGGCATTGACACAAAAGATTTCGGTTATATTATGTTAGAGTAGCGCGTCAGTTTCGAGTCTTGCTAAGCGTCAGTTTCGATTTGTCAGTCTACGAGAGCGTACACAGAGTAAAAAGAAAGTAAAATATCATCGTATCCGAAAGGTGATAAGATTAATACTAGTCGTCGGAGTGAACCGCGAAAGCGAAAATTTCATGGAAATCAGCACTCGAATAAGAAAGAAGATTTTGATCCACATGCAAGTGCTAGTGCAAAAAATTGAATAGTTCAACGAGTGAAAGTGTTTCCGTGAATCCTCTACATTTTTATCGGATAGTTGAATTTTTTACTTTATTTACCGCATTA
>UELU01144428.1:16251-33512 GCA_900490025.1 Megastigmus dorsalis
TTCGAAGAAACTGCAATCCGAGGCTTAGGTTTCAAGCTCGTAGTGAAATGTAATTGCGGATCGAGGCAAATAAATTCATTCAAAAAAGGGATAATGGCAACATTTTATCATATGATTTCGACGAGTGAAAATCCTCGTCACGAGTATTGGCCAGAGGGAGAAGAAAGCTGGTGTAAGTAGCAAAAAAGAACAGCCTTCAGAATGGATCCTGGACATCACGCTGCTTCACTCCACCCTGACGTCCAGAAGGAGATTTTTGCGATCTATGAAGATTTATCAAGGGATGAATTACTGGAGAAATGTTTAGGTGGGCATACACAAAATGCAAATGAGAGTTTCAACTCAACCATTTGGAGATTGGCACCAAAACATTTACATTGCGGCCTAAAAGTCGTTGAAGTGGCCGCTTATTTAGCAACAGGCCTATTCAATAAAGGTAATTCATCCCTCCTGATGGTAATGAACGAGGCAGGAATAATAGTTGGCAGCCAGAGTAGAAATTACGCCCAACAAATGGATGAGCAACGTGTGAAAAGAAGGTCGGGTAGCTCGAAAAGCTGCTCTACAAGCTCAAAATGAAGCTTTTGAAGAAGAAGAGGGGTTGTTATATGGTACAGGAATAGCTGATTAGTCGGCAAGAACTTGATATTATTGATAATGCCATTTAATTTATAATTTTTCAGAATTTTTTTTTCAATCGCGTTTTTCTCAAAATGACTTTTTTCAAGATAACGCGAGTTCTCACTCAAAAAGTAATGAACCGATCATCTTCAAATGAAATGTCATGATTCTTTATTATATTACGAAGAATATGAACCGAAAATAAAGGTGATATTATATTTTTAAAGGTATTTTTTCATTGCATAATCAACGAAATAAATTGTGAAAATTGAAAATTTTTTTCAAATACCTACTAAATTTGTAATTTTCATTATTTTTACCTCCATTGAGGTTCATATTCTTGCAAAATACGTTGTTAATGTAAAATTTCAAGCTGTGTGATTTCAGATGAAAATTGGATTGGCTACAACCCACGCCAGTCAACAACTAAAATGATAAGGAGTAGCGTTCATCAGCGTATAACTCTGTTATTTGCGGGCCGAATCATTTCAAATAATTTGTAAAAATAGTTCAAAATATATAAAAAATTTCCTAAAATGCTGTTTCATTCTAATTGATTCTTCCTTTCTAAAAAAAATCATGAAAAAACAATAAAAATCAGTCTCCTAACGTGTTTTCCCCCCTTAAACCGTTTTGACAACAAACTGAGAGTAAAGATTTTAAGGCTTAACCACTTGCAACCAGGGAGTATATGTCCTCAATTACATTTCTTTGTTGAAAGCCTCTTGCTACTACCATTTGCTTTTCGTGTGTAGATCCACTTTACATCTATTACAGGTTTGTTTTTCACTCTATCCACTAATACCCATGTATTATTATAATTTAAACTTTTTATTTCTGAATCCATAGATTCTATCCATTTCTCACTTTCATTACAATTTATCGCCTCCTCATATGTATTGGGCGCACCAGCATTTACAAAATTTACACTAATAGAGTATGTAACAGGATTTCGGAATCTATTTATCGGACTTTTCTTTCTTTGCGATTTCCTTTCAATCGTTAAGTCTTTTCTACTTGTGTTATCATCCGTTTGATTATCCCTATAAGACTCGAGAGTCGATATAGGTGATAATTGATTATTGTTTTCAATTACATCTATTGCATTTTCATTCTCAACAATATCATTCATATCATTCTCTTCATACTTATTATCTTTCTCGTTTTCATTATTGATTTTATATTCTAGACACATTTCATTATTGGTTTCATCATTTATATCATTATTATTCTCTGCTACACAAATCAATTCAGTGTCATTTTCAATTACTCTCACATGTCTAGCATTTATTATTTTATTATCTATCAATATTCTATAACAGTTTGTATTGAATCCTATTAAGATTCCTATCTTTGCCTTATTGTCCCATTTACCTTTACTTAAAATTTCAGGCACTCTTATAAAAACTTTGCAACCATAAAGTTTCAAATGTTTAACATTTGGTTTTTTACCAAAAAGTATTTCAAACGGAGTTTTATTCTCCTGTGTATTGGCTATTGTACGGTTTTTTAGATATGCAACGGTTTTCATTATTTCTGGCCAATACTTATGATTTATTTTTGCTTCTCGAGCTAAGCATCTGCCTATATCCATTGCTGATCTATTATAGCGTTCAGCTACTCCATTTAATTCATGGACATATGGTGGGCACGGTAAAATTTCAATTCCATCTTTTGCAAACTGATAAATTTCTTTGTTTAAATATTCTTTTCCATTATCGCATTGTACCTTTTTTACACATTTTCCAAACTGATTTTCAACTAGATTTACAAATTCAATAAAATAATTTGCTGTTTCGGCTTCACTTTTTATACAATATAACTTTGCACATTTACTATATTCATCTATAAAAGTTATAAAGTATTTCTCTCTGCCATAACCTGTGGTTCTATGTGGCCCATTTACATCAGTGTGAATTACTTCTAGAGTTTCTTTAGCATGTGTTCTTTTATTTTCAAACAGTACATTTGCCATCTTACTTTGTATACAATTTGAACATGTCATATTATCATTTTCTAATTTCTCTGGCAATCCGTGAACTAATTTATCGTTTACCAATTTATTCCAATATTTAAAATTTATATGACCAAGTGCCCTATGCAATTTTTCTTTTTCTTTTAATTTCATAACATTTGTATGAATATTTTCATTAAAGTTTTTACAAAAACTATCGTATAATACAATCCATCTATTTTTGACGCTTCTGCTGTTAAATTTCTATTTTTATTATATATTTTTGCATAATTATTTCGAGCTACAATAGTATTGTTTTCAGTAATTTTATAAAAACTTAGCAGATTTCTTTTCATACCTTCAACTAAGAAAACATTCTTTAACTGGACTTCTATGTCATTAGCATATATTCTAAACATCGTTTTTACAATACCTATCTTATTCGCTTTCAATATTTTATCATCGGGCAAAATTACATCTACCGGATTAACTAAATTTTTACAATTATACAAATATTTTTTATCGTTTACAATATAGTGTGTACAGCCACTATCTAGTAACCACTCAATTATATTCGGATTTTTATTTTTATTTTCACTTAATTGGTTCACGTTCACTTTCACTACTTGTGTTGCCCATGCTTCATGCGGTGTATTCTTGTACTGCTCGTCGCTCGCTGATCGTTGATGACTTGAACCTCTGCCTCTACCATGACCTCTGTGTGCTGTACCTCTGCCGTAGCCTCTCGAAGATCCACGCTAACCTCTTGGAGTTGACTGCTCTCCTCGTCCTCGGCTTTGCAATACGTGCCAGCAATCTTTAATGTAATGTCCACTCTTGCCGCATCTGTGGCACTCTCCTTTTGCTTTTACATTGAATGTAGTTGCGTTTGGCTTACTATCACTGACACCTGTTTTCATATTTTTTTCTTGAATTTTTTTCTTTACTAAGTCCACATTTCTTTCTTCTTCTGGTACCAAGTTAATAAAATCACCAATGTAGCAATAATTATGTGGCAAGGCTTTTATCATATATCTCATTTTTTCGTCTTCTGTGAGGCTTGCTCCTGCAGCCTTTAATTCATTGCATGCTTTCTCAAAGTCACCAAAAAATTCTTCTACGACGCTGTAATTTTTAAATTTAATCTCTTCTAGTTTATTTCTATTTAGAATTTGTAACGTCGTTGACTTATTGAAGTAAATTTTTTCTAATTTTTTAATCATTTCTAGTGTTGTTCTAAACTCATTTATGTATTCAAGCTGTTTATCCGACACTGCACTAATTAAAATTGTTTTTGCTTTTAAATCTAACTTTTTCCAAGCTTCTGCTTCTTCTCTGTCCAATTTTTCTCTTTGAGCTGATTTGTGACACTCTTTATATTCTAGTATATTCCTTAATCTAAACTTCCAGCTGTTAAAGTTTGCACCATCAAACTCTGGAATTGAAATATCATCAATTTTTGAGTATTTCGCACATTTCTTCTTTTTCTTCTTTTTCTTTTACACTATCATTAATTTCTCTTCTTAAACTCACTATCTTTTTTAATGTTTTCAGAGAGACTTTCTCACTTTATTTCTTATCTTTTTATCTATTTCTTCACTCTGACTTTCCTTATTTCCACTTAACTCATTATTTTCTTCTTCTCGTTTTATTAATTTATTGAACCATTTATTAATCGTACCCAATTAACTATCATAAGTCTTTTCTTTTATAATCATGTGCTCTTAACTTTAACATGTGCTTAAACTCTCTCCTCACACGTGTATAACCTCAAGTTCCGCCATGCGGTTTCGTTACCTTTTCGTATTCACACATGTGCTCTTTTACAATCTGCTCGCATCGGCTTCTAATTCAATTATTTTTACTGCGCCTTTTTGTTTTACTGCACTGTGTCACTTTGCACTTTATAATTTCACAAATTTTTGTAAAATTGCTTGGTTTTAGCAATTCGCATAATATATGGATAAATAAAAATAATTTATAATTTATGAAACAGAAAATATTGTATAAGTTTAAGTATGTAATTGTAAAATTGAAGAAGAATAAATATTTTTGAAAAGTTTAAATAAGGATTTTTTTACTTGGCTATGTGAAAGGTTTTCTGGAAATAAACACAACAAATTTTAGGATATACTTTTTCGTCTTTTTTTTTCATAGTTATTAGATTATATACATATGCAGGATGAATCAATACCATCGCATTTGGTGTATACCATGAGATAGATCGCGGAATTCTAAGAATGACGTAATTGTCTAATTTTTCGATCTGACAAGTAGTTTCCGAGATAATAATTGTTTAAGGTTTGTAAGATGAGCCAATCAGCAGGCAGTTACAATGGGCAGCAGAAGCGGCGGAGAAAGATAGAAAGGAGAAGCGCGAAGAGGTGGGGAGGTGCGCTCGCCCGGCTCGTCGCTCGCGGTCGTGCGTACGCTTGCAACGAGCGCGAAGCGGCAGGGACAATTGAAACGCTAACTCACACCGTGACGCCTTTACTTATTTTAATATTTATTTGATAACAAATTTATCGAATTAAAAAATGAACTAAAGATCTACCATTAAAGAATAACCATAAATTTTCGTAATAAAAAAATATGATGTCGCGAACGTCTAAGGATCCAGAAAATTTAGAGAATCTGCCAAAAGTGTAGAAATACACCGTTAATATTAAAACTAATACACTAATCAAGAGAATAAATAATACTTAGGAAAAAATATACAAAAATACTGATAAATAAACGATGCATAATAACTGAAATGGTGAAGCTTGTTTGAAACTTAAAAGAGTTTTATAAAATGAGATTTTAATCTAACTAAAATACTAAAAAGTAATTATTTTTTATTGCTCAAATCACTCGAACTTAAATAATATCTCCAAAACATTCTCCATACTAAATACGATACTTTTTTAGGTAAGCGATAATGCTTCGTTAATTTTTGAGGATAAAAGAATCAACGAACATGATCAATAAAAATATTGAAAAATATGATTTTTCATAATAATTTAAATTGATCAATTAACAGCTTACCGAATGTTTTGGAAAATATATTTATTGAAAAATCATTGCATGAATTCCGAAACGTGAGCGAAAGAAACATGCGAAACTGTCAAATAATATGACCTTTAAAGTGGGCTGCTCCTCCACAGTAATTTTTGCGTGTAGGATAAGAACAAAAACTCCGCAGGACAATTTGTCAATAAAATGGTACACAATTGTTTATTGTAGAAAACGATAAGTAATTCAAAGAAACTTTATTAGAACTAAAAAAGACAAAAAATGGCTAAAAGTATAAATACTGGTTTTTTCCGCTCTTTGAGTTGCAACACGTTCGAGCGCTCTCTCGTCACTGCTTCCGCGTTCGAATGGCGTCGCTTCCTCCAAAGGGTTTTCGCTGAGTTCCGCTGGCGGAGTCAGCGTCGCTGCTTCAAATTGTAAATAGTTTTTCCCTTTCTCAAAGGTTAACGAGTGGAATTCCTACATCCTCCCACCTTGAGTAATAAGGATTGTGGAGAAATGATTACTCAATGGCTAATAAAAATCTTGTGGGAATCATTTAGGAATCTTGCTTATTCTTCCGCTTCGTGTATATTTGGTTCGAGGTATCACAGAAAGCTGTTCTTCTACAGGTGCAATCGAATGAGAATCTCTCTCTTCTATTGGTATATTTTCATTAATATCTCTCGTTCTTGGTTATCTTGCAAAATATTAGAACTATTCTGTGGTATAGTGTCTATTGAGGGCGTCTGTTCCAAGTGAATAAGGCGTTGTAAGAGACGCACAAGTTCACCATCGGCCGTCTTCAATTTTACTATTCTTGGAACACCGTCAGTTCCCGGGATCACTTGGATCCAATCGAGATGTTTTTGATTGTCGCTGACCACCAAAGCGACGTTATTTTCCTTTATAAAGCTAAAATTCTTCTTAATTCTGCTGTACCTCGTTAGTTGACCGAGATATTCAGAGCGAAAGCGATTTTTAAATTCTTGTTGTAAATGACACAGATATCTCAATCGTTGATTTGGAGACGTTTTCTCTAAATTATCTAAATCTCTTCTCTAGTCGAATTTCTTTTAAGAACATTTCTGGAGTGATAGCCATCAGACCTTCCTTCTCCTCCGTGAGCGGAGTTAACGAGCGAGCGTTTATCACTGCTTCGCACTCGCTTAGAACCATGATCATTTTCTGATAGTCTAATGAGGCGTTTCCAAGACATCGTTTCAAGAGGTCCTTCACTATTCTAATAAGACGTTCCCACCAGCCTCCCCACCAGGCAGCTGATAATGGATTGAAACACCACTCAATTTTTTCTACAGTGCAGTAGGAGCCGATCTTCTTCCAGTCTACGAATTTCAGTCGGTTGTACGCGCCAACGAAATTGGTCTCATTGTCGCTGTATATGGTTTTGGGTCTGCCTCTCTTCGATATGAAGCGACGAAGCGCCTGCAAGAAGGCTGTGGTGGATAAGTTGTAACGGGTTTCTAATTGTTATAATTAGAGTGATTACACTAGATCTCAACTTAACGCGCGGGCCACGATTTATAACGGGAATCAGTGAATTGCCTTCTTCTTCTTTAATTGTTGGGCGCCTGGCAATTCCCGTCCCCGACTCACCTTGATCCCGGCTGCACCTGAGCCTCTTATCCGGGAGGAGATTCGCCGAGGAGATATGAGAGAAACCCACGCTGTTCTACCGCTGGTGCTTATGCTCTTCGAACGAACGATTTCCACAGTAACAGGACAGCACAATAACGGCATGCAAAAAGGAAAGGAACGGCGGCATAAAGGGTCACGCGAGAAGGACTCTCGATATCAATTTTACTTTTTCGTATATTCAATCAAACAAAATACAACGTTCGCCTTAATCGCCCCGGCTTCCCTCGCACTCAAACGACACTTATTTCCCCCGAACACGCTGTTCCGTCGCGGCACTTAGGAGTCACGAGAGAGATATTGGCGGCGCGGGCCAGACGAACACATGTTCGTAACCGGCCGAAATCAACCCATTTACTTTTACGCTGTTCCAACTACTCCTCGTCCTCGCTATTAGTGTTCTCTCTCTCTCTCTCTCTCTCTCTCTTCCTCGGCCTCAAACTGAAAATTCCTCTATCCACGTGGCTGCAACAATGGCGGTTACTGTGTCGTTGAGGGCTCGTGAGAGTGTCGGTGTGGTATCCTAGACGGTCCTTCACGAAATGGGGCGAGACGAAGCTTATTCTTCGCCTTGACGCTTCTTCTCTCCTCACCACTCTTGCGGCTTGCGCGTGCGGCCGTAGGTCATTGGCCGGTTATCAGTCGCGCAGGTGCTGCTCCAATTACATAAGCCTTGACCTAGATTCCCGGCCTTGATTGGATCATCATAGATCAAGGCTGCCACCTGTTGCTTCGGCGCGAGATATGAATCTCGAATTAAGCGGCCTCCTGATTGGCTCGGGGCCGTCGGCGTGGCGCTGCCTATTCTCAGTAGGATCTGACTCAGCGCGTTCGCCAACATGGCCGCGTTATCTCTCTCTCCCTCACTCTACCGGCCAAGCACTACTATGCGAGCATACATTAGTAGGCCGCGTGCGCTCCTTCTCTCTCGCTCTCACGCGCTACCATAGCTTGGCTATGGTGCTCTCTCTCTCACTCCACCGAGCGTGCGCGCTGCCTTGCTTGCGCGCCTAAGAAAGCGCGAGCTTGGCCGAGGCAGACCAAACGTCCGTTCCCTCTCTATGCGCGAGGCTGGCTTGGCTCTCTCTCGGTGAGCGGCGCGGAGCGGATGCGCGGCGAGAGCTATCGCGCTCTCCGCTTCACATATCCGTCCGGCCTGGTCGAGCGCGCTCTCCCGCTGTTCGGCTCTCTCCGGCCGGTGACAGGTCGCGCGCTCTCTCTCTCTCACTCTCGTGCGCTCTCCCTCACTCTACCGGCTCTTCTCTCTTCCTCGACGCCGCTCCTCGTCGTATAGCAGTGTCGTGGCTCCGGGCGATCGCGCTCTCTCCCCCTTCTCCGCGTCGCGAGTGCCAGTGTCAGAGTGAAGTGCCAGTGGTGTCGCCTCTCCTAGAGCTGCGCCTGTTGCCGGTGGTGTTTCCTCTTCCTCCTGGCTGGTCAGCTCCTTGTCCTTGTTTTCCCAGGCTCCGCGCATGGAACAAACCCAATCCCATCCCGTTAATCCCCGTCATTCTATTATTTTAGTAGCTCGTGCATGGCGTCGGAGGCGTTCCTGTGGGTGAGGTTATGCGCGCTGTTTTCTCTCTCTATCTCTCTCTTTCTAACCTCTCTTGTGCCGGATTCTCCGTCACAAAGTTCGACACCAAATCTAATTGAAACGGGCGATACACCGCGCACGTGAAGAGGCATATCCATGCCTTTTCTCCATTCTGCAGGTAAACGGGTCTTGCGTAATCCACTCCCACGACCTCGAATACCACTGCATCGCGCACCCGGTTCCGAGGTAGACTAGCTGGTGGGACGTCTGCAGTTTTTTCGGAGTATCTCCGATAAGTAACACAATGCCTAATGACCGAGTGCACGGCATTTCTATTAGAGAGTATCCAGACTTTTCTCTCAATGTAGCCATGGTAGTGCTCATTCCAGCACGTCGGAGATGCTCATAGACGTTTTTTATCAAAAGCTGCGTCAGATAATGTTTGTAGTCCAAAATCACAGGAAATCTAAAATCTTTTTCATCTAATCTATTGGACACGATGCTTTTTGATCTCATTATATTTAAGTCGTCTAAGTAAACGTTCAATCTGTTACTTCTTTGAATAAATCTCTCTGAACCAGTTTAAAAATCGTTTGTTCCACCGTATTCCATTCTGCTACGCTTAGCTCTTCTGTTAGGGTAGATTTCGGGTAGATGTTGACGTTCGGGCATTTTTTGCGAATCTTAAAATCCAAACCATTATCCTTATTATCTTGTACTTGGAACGATTAAATAAATACCAGAAACTTTTCTTTTTATTTTCTTGTGTGACGTCTGTGCATGCCACAGTGTGGCAAATCTTCACACCGATGTCGACTTGCTCAGCTGCGGCCTTTACGCGTTCCTTTTTACAGAGTTCTGCATTTACCTCTTCGTTGTCCGTAATAATCTCTTCTTTGGGCCACTTGTTGCAGGGGCATGCTAACCAGTTCAGACTCTCCCACCATGCAGAAGCTGCAATGCTGTGCAACCTCGCGAAGGGAGATCCGCTGGATTTAGCGTACCAGGCACGTGCCTCTAAGAATTTCCATCGAAGAGTTTTCTAATCTCATCCACTCGATTATAAACAAATCGGAACCACTGCTTGCCTTGCCTTAACCAAGCCAATACTGTAGATGCGTCGCTCCAATACGTCACCCCTATATCGATGAGACCCATTGCCTCTTTGACCGAGACTAGTAATCTAGCTCCCAGTGTCGCTGCCAACAATTCCATTCGAGAGATTGTGATCTTCTTAGAGGGTCCTACTCGTGACTTAGCCTGCACTAAATGAATGTTTACCTTTTGAGGGTCTTCTACTCTCACGAAAAGTGCGGCAGCGTACGCCAGTTTGCTTGCGTCCACAAACATGAGTATAGTGACTTGGTCGGGTTTTTCACCAAAAATGCAACAAGGCACTCTTATTTTTCGGAGAATCTGCACTTGTACTTGCCATTCTTTAAATTCCATCGTTATCTGCTTTGGCACTTCGGAATCCCAATCGATCTTTCGATTTCACCAGCTTTACAGCATGAGCTTGGGTCATAATAAAACTGGACAAGCTCAGCCCAACGGTTCAAATACCTTGTGAGCTGCCGACAAAATTTTTCTTTTCGTCACCGGGTTGTCCGAAACATCTGCTTCATTAATGTTGAGAAATAATCTATCGTTCATTTTATCCCAAGAGATACCTAGAATTTTACTTAGTTCGCTGCCGTCGTCCGAGCTAGTAGATTCCTAGCCACGTAGATCTAATTTAGCTGCACGCATGATCTCGACTGCCTTGCGCTGAAAGTGTTCTTTCTCTTCCGTTGATCTCACGCTGGTAATATAATTGTCCACGTAGAAGTATGCCTGCAATTGTTTTATGAAGCCCCGTTCCTCATTCGATTCGGTAGACTCTAAAACATTCTGTAGATGATGTTCAATCGTGGCTCCTAGAAGGAATGGACTGCTATTGATTCCGAATACTACTCGACGATGGCGATATATAGTAATTTCTTTGGGTTCTGATTTGTTCCACCAAAGAAATCTTAACACTTCTCGGTCCGTTGGCGTGACACGGATCTGTAAAAATGCTTTAGCTATATCAGCTGTCATGCCTATCTTATTAATCCTAAATCTAAGTAACATATTATGAATTAATTCTATTAAATTGGGTCCAGTCTCAAAACATTGATTAAATGAGGGTTCCTTATTTGCTTTTATTTTCGACAAAGCCGAAGCATCGAAGACTGGTCTGTATGGCGTTGTACTGTCGACCTTGACTACGATACCAAGTGGCAGAAAATATCCATCCTTGCTCTCATTTTTACAGTCGGCTTTTTCTATTATTGCCTCTTCAATCCAGACATCAAATACTAGGTCTAGTTTCTCATAAGTTGTGACGTGGGAACCACGCCACTTAAAAACTGAAATAGTAAATGATTAAATAAATACCTGAGTGAGAACTGCGAGTCCCGCGGCCGAACCGAAAACACAACCGAGCCGAAAACTAAAACAGATAGAGAAGACACTGGAGTGACAGGCCGGGCCTGCACAAGAGCGAGAGAGAGAGAAACACGAATTGGCTTCCCAGGGCTTTCCTGGCCGTCTACCGCCCCTGATGACGACGTGCAGCAGAAGGCTCCGTTGCTGGTACCTACGTGGTCAGCAACGGAGACACGAAGACGACGACAAGAGGGAGAGAGCATACTGCTGCGAGAGCGAGAGAGCGTATGATGTAGTGCGCTAGAGAAAGAACGCGGAGAGTAGGAGCATAGGTTGTCACCAGAGAGAGAAAGAGAGAGAGAAAGAGAGAGATATGCGTAAAGGGCTAGACACGGCGGCAGTAGCGCGAGAGATAAAACGTCGGGAAGGCTACGAGAGTAAGAGAGAGAGAAAGAGGGAGAGAATCAAATATTATGTATTCAAATAGGCGCGCGCGGAAGAGATAAACGGAAGAAGAGGACAGGAGCCAATGGGCAGTAACATAGGCCGAGGAGAGGCCGCGATTCACGAAGGAGAGCGAAGGGAAGACTAGGTTCCCGATTGGAGTCGCGGATTGTCTGAGCGAAGTGGGGACGAAGAAGACGACGCCTAGGATGTTGAAAAAGACTTCCGCCCGTTAAAAATGGAGGTCAA
The DNA here is from genome assembly GCA_900490025.1 of Megastigmus dorsalis. Lineage (NCBI taxonomy): Eukaryota > Metazoa > Arthropoda > Insecta > Hymenoptera > Megastigmidae > Megastigmus > Megastigmus dorsalis. Next base: position 28,113 of record UELU01144428.1, read on the forward strand.
CGGCGCCGCGAGGGTCGAGGAGACGAGCTTCAGCATCTCGGTAGAGATTCCATCGGGGCTGGTCGCACCAGACGTGGATGAGTTAATAGCCCGCAGGACCTCACGGCAAGACACCGAAGTGAAAGTAAAAAGTTCGGCAAGCCCTCCTTCAGCGCTTGGGGGCATCAGGGTGGGAGCGAGAGCAGCTCCTCAAAAGCCTCTGCTGTGAGAGGGGGAACTCTCGCGTTCACGCTGGCGTAGTGGGCGTTAAGAGACTCGCGTGAGAAATGTAAAAAGGCAGATACGCGTGTGTGGTGGCTAGGCCCATGCGACGTAGCTAGCGCCACATATTTGCTGCATCAGACGCGTTTTGTAGCCTGTCTGCGAAATGTTTATTTTGAAGCGCTGGTAGTCATCGCCCTTGCCCGAACGTCTTGCTAAGTGGTAGAGCCTGTCGCGCTCCCTCATTTAAGCCCGAAAATCGGCTGTTACCCAGGGCTTACGAGCTGAGGAGAGCGTGATCTATCTCAGCGAGGCCACCTCATTGAAGGCTCCAAGAATGTTCTCGGACAAGCGCACTGCATAATTGTTGGTGTTTGATGATGAGAGAGGAACCTCGAAGTGGGGCGTGTAGAATGGGTGAGACGAGTGGGTGATGTTTAAACTGTTTGTATCTGCTGCAAATGTGTTTTTGAATTTATGTTTTATCGCTTGTGTTAGAGCTTCTGGGTTCAGACGCTTCAGCGACCTCGTGCCAATCTTTTTGTTGGAGTGGTGGTGTGAAGAATTTATAGCGTATGTTGATAATTTCGTGGCCGGCGATGAATGGTGACTGGGATTTATGGAACGATAGTACAGAACACGCGTTATTAGTTAAAAATAGGTCGAGCCATGTGTGCGACTGATTGTCCTGCTGTGTAGCATGATGTGTTAGCTCGGAGGGGACTAGATGCAGCGAGTTGTTTTGGATGTGCGCGGAAAAATTGTTCGAAGCTGCGTTCGTTATTGCCATATTTATGTTAGTCATCCGTTACTATAACATTGGTATAGTGTAGCAGAAAAGAGGAGAGCACGTCACAGAATAGCTCAGGATACGCTGCGTGAGGGCGTCTGTAAACCACCGAGAAGAGAAGAAGACTGTTTCTCGTTTTTAACTCTAAAATGAGGAACTCAGGCGCGTTGAGAAAACATCTCTCGGAAGTTGCCAGCACTGTACAGGAAAGTAGTCGCGAACATAAACAGCAACTCCTCCCCCCTCCTTTCCAACTCTATCATGCCTATAAAAATTGAAGTTTGGTAGACGCAGTATGGGATCGGCATCTAGGTCACAGAGAAATGTTTCAGTGACGGCCAAGATATCGCACGGCGTGTAAGAGAATTTCGCCTCTACGAGCGCAAAGTGCATTTTAAGTCTATTTACACTTATGTGGAATACATGAAAAAATATTGCTTTTGGTGGCGGCCGACTTTCAGAAGTTTGTGAGCTGTGTGAAGTGCGCGGCAGATTAGGTATTCTTCATGACGAGCGCGGGGCCGGGGGAAGATCAACCAGGTCATCTTCACTATGAATGGGTGTGAGCGGACTGCTCGCTGTGGCTCGCATGCAAACAGTCATGTTTCGGACTATCGGCCTGGCGTAGTTCAGCCTTTTTTGCGCCTCATAGGCTTTTCTCAGCAGTGCGTGTATGCGCTTTGGCCACAATGCGCGCAGATACAGATTTCAGCCTCCACCCTCACCGATCAGCTCAGTGAAGCCTCAGCCTCATAGTTTGGGTGCCTGCGCGATAAAAATGTTGCGCGCGTTAGAGCTGGAGAAGAATGACTATGCCCCTTGTGCGTGGGTGAGTCGTGGTCTGGTTGGATGAAACAGCGCTCACTACCGCCGATCTCACCGGCAGCCATTCGTGGGTGCAGATAATAGAGCCCAAGAGCAGTGGCAGCTGTAATGCTGTGAGAAGGCGAGACGCTATAGTGGCATTTTCTAGCGTAACCTCGCGCGGAATTCCCGTGAGTAGAATCTCGTGTGTATCCTCTTTGTTGCGGCGAGAACCACCGGTAGCACGCGAGGCCTCCGTGTTTTCAAGAGCTTTTACTCATGACGCAAGCGTGGTAATCTCGGTGCACAGCAGCCCGTGTGCAGTAGCTAACTGCATTCGTGCACTGCACTGGGGGCCCAAGTGGCTGGTGATGGCCTTGTTGCAACTCTAGCAGTTGTTTTGGTGCTTGCTCGTGACAGATATGATACGTCCTGGCAAGAAGTTCACCAAAATGGTGTGGGTGGTGACATCTAGAGTTTCCAGAAAGTACTGCCTCAACTAGGTACAGGCCGATATGGAAGGGATCTGCAATTCGCGAAATTTTGACAGTACGATGAAGTGGGCTGTAGAGGGATAGAAGAGTCAGCCAATATCGATGCGATAAAGAGATAAGGTGTGTTGCAGAAACCTGTGCAGAAATCTGAGAACACGGGCTGCCACACTAAAATTTCGCAATGATTGTGCAGATCTCCTTGCCCACCCCAACCTCCAAGAAAAGGCTAGTGCGATTCCACTCTGCCCATTGCACCACCGATGGAGGGCCATTTTGTGCCGAAGTTGATGCAGTTTTGAACTTCTGGGTGGTATGCAACTCACAGCAGCACAGTTGAAGACAGGAACACACACCAGGGCCAACCGTCAGGATCCAAAGAGAGAGATAGATAGAAAGATTTTTGTATACCTATACAAAAATGATATAACAATCGAGTATAAAAATACATTTTAGATAATAAACTTTTACAATAATACGCTTTATCAGTCTTGTAGGAAATTGCATTCAGTCTTTCTATGATATCACAGGCATAATAACTTGATCAGTTTCAAAATCAGTCTTAAAATATGTCTCAAACCTTATAAGTAATATCACAGAGCGTCTTAGATTAAAAATACAAATAAATAAAATTACAAAAGCAGTCAATATCTAACTTACAAACATTTAAAAATAAAAAGAACATTTACTCAACCCAGTCATTCAATACACGCTCACTCCAATAAATACACTCAAAATAAGTTAACATAAACTCATTTGCTTGCCCCTAGTGCCAGGTGTAAGTCAGTATTTTTGTTCTTAATGTTCCTAAGATTCACGCAGGTTTAGTCTCTGAGTGACTAGGAATCGATTTCAAGGAGATGTTTGTGGACCGCCGTCTTAAATCCGCGCAAAGATGGGAGGTTGCGCAGATTCTCTGGAAGAGAGTTCCAAAAGCGTGCACAATGAACTTGGAAAGATCGCATACCAGTTTCCGTGCGCACTCTTGGCACCAAGACTTCTTGTACAACACCCTTGCTAGTGCTCCTCGACTGGTGTTTCTGAAAAAATGCCGCTAAATAAGTTGTTTCATTGAGCCGAAGGATTTTATACATGAGGATGGCGGCAAAATACGTCCTCCGACTGTCGACGCGCAACCAGCCCAGTTGCTTTCTATAGGCGGTGATGTGCACATTCCTCCTAACACCGTATATGAATCGAATACATGCATTATTAAGTCTCTGTAGTAGTGTTCTCTGCTCGTCGGACGCGTCAAGACACACTACAGCGCAGTATTTACGATGGGGTAAGACTAAAGCTTCAACTAGCCTTCTGCGTAAAGTCTCGGTGGTACATGCCCTTATAAACCGCAGGCTATAAAGGGCTTTATTTACTTTTTTAGTTACACTATCGGTCTGCGGTTTCCACGTTAATTTACTATCCAATGTAACACCGAGACTCGCGACCGTGCTGGAGAAAGGCGCAAGCGCTCCTCCCCCCCATATCAACGTCTGGCAAACCCATTGTAACCAAATCATTAACATATTTACGAGAAACCAACAAAATTTCTTTAGTCTTGCCAGAATTGAGACGGAGGGACAAGCGCTCGGCCCACTCGGACACCAATCGTGCCGCGTCAGACAGGCAAGCTACTCCCTCCAGAAGTTTATCTGCAGGGGTTTGAATGAAAATTTGGAGGTCATCAGCATATAGTATGTGCTTGACCGGCCCACGATCAAAGAGGTCTTTCAGGTCATTGATATAGAGACTGAAGAGTAAAGGCCCGAGGACCAACCCCTGTGGTACACCCAAATTTGTCTCAACCCACAAGGAACAACCGTTTCTAGATAATACGCGCTGAGTACGACCTTGTAAATACGATTTAATCCACAGCAGTGCAGACCTCGAGAACCCGAGATCGCGCAGTTTACTCAACAGTCTCGAAGGAGAGATGGTGTCAAACGCCTTGCTGAAATCGAAGAGCAACAGCAAGGTGATAATGCTTTTATCAATGCCTATTCGTATGTCGTCAGTCAGCTTAAGCAGGGCTGTCTGAGTACTATGATGCTGTCTGAACCCTGCTTGTAAAGGATAGAGAATGCCGGTCCCGAAGAGATAGTTGGTGATTTGAGAGTGTGCAATCTTCTCGAGTACCTTGGAGAGGAAGCACAGTAAGCAGTAATCTCGCCTGAGATGTAAAGCGAGGCATGGCGAGAACTACATCTGGAAAAGTAACTGGATGAAATGCTAAACCATCATCAGATGCAGACTGTATGATGTTTAGTACGCTATCTATGTCCTCATTAGCCGAGATTGACACCCCCGCAAAGTGTGTGTTGAGCTCGTCCGGGGTGAAACCATGTAGCCCCTCCTTGCTCTTAGGCAATAGGCCAAGATTACGCATTTCACTCCAAATATCCTTCCCATGATCAAGAGCATCAGAAAGCTGGTTACTAAGATAGGAGGTACGCTCTTGATCCATGCGCATCTCGACCTCATTGCGCAAGTGTCGAAATTCGTCCAGTAGAGCGGCACTCCCAGTTCTTTTATACCGTCTATGCGTGGCGTTGCGTTTGTTGATGAGTAGATGAAGCTCAGTGCTAATCTATGGGGCCTTTCCTCTACGAGGAGTTCCAGTTTTCAACGGTGCAAGTTCATTTATAGCCTCCAATAGATTGGCACTAAGGGATTCAAGGCCCCACTGATGTCAAAGTCAGAATCTAAGGTATATTGAGAAAGCGACGACCAAGAACTCACTGAGCTCAGCCGAGTTAATATTATTATAATTTCAAAAGCTAAAAGTTTCTTTGGGAGGAGATACCAATTGAATATCGATGGTAGCATCAATGATATTGTGCCTGCTGCGAAAGGGCGCTAGACTGTTCCCATAGTCGAGTACTGTATCGTTTTCGTCCACAAACATTATGTCAATCCACGTGTGAGATGCGTCGGTATGATGCGTCGAGCCGTGCTGGATGATCTTAACTGAGAGCTCGTCAGCTAAGCGCTGTACGAACTCAGAATCACCAGTCGCCGACAACAGATCGGCATTCAGATCACCCATAATTAGCTTGTGGCTGTAATTACCACTAAGGTCTCTAAACGAACTAAGAAAGTCAGGATCACTATTAAAAG
>UELU01144432.1:0-16995 GCA_900490025.1 Megastigmus dorsalis
AATTTACATATCCAGAATATAATTTTAGTCTATTATCTCGTTTCTACAGCGTTATAAACAATTAAATTGTTAATAACTTTTTTAATATACACGATACGACAAAACACCTTCGAAATTCGTGATCAGCATGCAAAAATACGTCTAGAAAACTTCGGTGAGTGACTGGACCTCCATCGGCCACGAAAACCCCCCTGGCCCCTAGACTACTATGCACATATCACGCGGTGTAAACAACTACAGCGGCAAGCGACGGAAAATAAAATAAAATAAAATAAAATACAAGGCACATTTAGATGTTCTATAACCGTCAATTACATCTTGCTTGATGAATTCAGCTCAAGCTATTCGGTAAATTTTGCTTGAAGGTTCATGAAACTCTGCTTGCGATTTTTTTCCGTGTGCTTTAACAAATATTTTTAAAATATATTAAGCAAAAATTGTACACACATCGTGACATGACAGCTAACTAATGAATAAATTACCACAACCACACTACACCACGTACTACTTTCTATCACCAAAACTATGTTATTAAATTTACTAAATTATTATAAGTTCTATAATTCTTATTCTAAGTAAGTATATGAAAAGGTATAACTTTGATTTTTCATATAATATTTATCGAAGTCGATCTACTCTCTGACTAGTCTGATGCTTGTCGGATGTCTTAAACTATCACACAGTGAGTGAACATTCTATTGTACTGTGTTACAAATCTGCAATATTATACTCAAAATCATTTTTTCCACACGTGCGCAAAATAGACCTTGAGGCACGTTGTATGAGAAAAATATTGTACGCCAACTTTACCCTCGTCGAGATAATTTCCTCCACTCACTAGTTGCGTGATGAAATATTAGAAAATTATCTCAAAATTGATTATTTCCTATACATCTATTCTCACATCCACATTTATATCAATAAGTTACTTAAAATATTTCAAAGTGAAATTAAAAAGAATCAAATAATTAAATCATATATTCAGTTATTAATTCAATTTTCTAAGCAATTATTTTGATGGTAGAATTGCCTCTGTCAATAAAATCCTATGATTGCCTTAAGCATCGGTACATTTATTGATTCCATACGGAGCAGACATAAATGATGGCAGTAATAGTAACTTCAGCAATCATTAACCGAACACCGGAGCTGGTGTTGGCAGGTTTGCACATGATATCAGTCATGCAGTGCTACTGTGATAAACAAGATCTTGTCCACCGTGTAGTGCCTAATATTCCACAGAAACCAACAGTTAGTTACTAATCAGATTTGTATAAATCGCTTTTAAAAATAGATGTTTACTTGTATATATATATATATATATATACATAAATAAGAAACAAGTTTTGGCTTCTCTGGTTTTTAATATCACAGTAGATATCGCAGACAATATCACAATGTGTTAAATTTACAATAATAGAAGGAAACAATTACACAGGAAGTCGAGTACCTACCAGACAGTATAATTAAAAAAATAAAAAATATGGTACACACGTCATAAAATGAGAAAGGAAGAGAGAGAGAGAGAGAGAGAGAGAGAGAGAGAGAGAGAGCGAGAGAGAGAGATAAAAACGCGTACAAAGCGAGGAAAGTTATCACAGACAGCCCTAAAAGGCGAAAAAGAAGCAGCATATGGCGCAAAACACGGGGAAGAGCGAGCGGTACAGACTATACGGGAAGGAAAAGAGAGCAGCACGTTGCACAAAGAGAGGTGCAGTGCTCGGTATCACTTTCGTTCTTGCCATAGCCACGGCGCGCGCGAACTGAAAACAGCACGCGAAGTAGAGTCTGGTTATGGAAGTTGATCCAGAAGCACTCGTGATCCGGGTAATCTAGGATAGATCCTGATACCCTCTAGGACTACGAGGAGGAAAACGACTTAGCGAGCTGGTATCTTGATTAGCTCTTTTGACACTTGCTTATTGTATGTTTTAGTTCGTGCTTTCATGCTTGTTACATCTAGGATCACCATAACTAAGCTCATATATAGATTTACTTAATATAACTATACGTTAAATTTATTATTAGTTTGATTATTCAGTTTAATATATTATTTACATTTTTAAGTATTTTTTAAATAGGGGAGATTCCGATTGAATGACCAAAAAAATGCTTCAAGTAGAACATAATTTTTTTTAGTAAAAATGTATGATTCATATAACTTATCTTGTAATGAGTATTATTGACAAATGAAACGTAGGAATAATTTAAATAAAATTATAGAACGTGGAAATTTAATTTGAAATATGTTTAAATTTTTATCAAGCTTTTATATTTAAAATTATTTTTATCCGAATATTATTAATAAATAAAACATTCCCTTATTATAATAACGTCAAATTAGTACATTTACTTTTCAAACTCCCTGCATACGTTCATTTGTTTTGCCACTAAGATTGATAATACCACCTTACCCCACTCGTTTTACCTCAAAAGCGTATGTACTAAATATTTTGATTAATAATAATTTTTATGTGACTTGCTTCTTTCTTTAACACTTACGAATGACGTTTCTTAACTGTTTATCACTTTTGTACTAGATAATTCAATTTCGAAAAAAGCGGCTGACTTACAAGCAATGTATATATGTGAAACTTGAACTCCATTCATTATGAAAAATTGACATATTTTAATATTTAAATATGTTTAAATTAATTACGTATATTGTATAAATTTATTGATAGACTCTTGTCTACCCATAAGATATTCTCCATGAGAAAATAATTAATAGACCTACACTAAAATATTTAAATTTCACTTCGACTTATTTAGATTGTAAATCTAATAACTATTTTAGACTTATGCCTATGCATTAAGCCATGAAAAGGCGGTCTTGTTCACTATAAATCTTTGCCTGAAAAAGTAAAAATGAACTCGCGCACAGTTAGTTTTAACGAAGTTTAAATTTCAAAGCATTTTCCTCGTCATTCAAAGAGTCCTCGAGTTAAAAAAAGAACGGTGGAAAAAGAGAACGAAAGAAGAATCGGAATAAAAAAAGGAGGAGGCAGTAGCCAGGCTTAAAAGAAGAGAATTTCACGCTGCCGCTCGCTGGAGCACATTCCGGAACGACGAAACCGAATTATGCTCGTAAAATCGAAGAATGAAACGGACGGCGGAAGTTTTTCCGGAACTCTGCAAAAAAAAGAGAAAAATAGAGACAGTGGAAAGTAGAAGTGCGCGTGCAAAAACATAGATAAGAATAGCGCCAGACACATGAGCCACACACACACACACACACGCACACGCACAGATATCAACCCCGAAAAAAGAAGAAATAGAATAGATATAGAGGACGAATGGAAAAAGAAGAAGCGAAAAGTGGTAGTAGAGGCAAAGGAAAAGCGAGAACCTGCGGCATCGGGACGCTTCTCGGGGATATCGTTACGGTCAGCGCGACGATATATTTTGCTCCCGGAAAATCCCTCCTAGACTGCGCGCCTCTCGGCTGGAAATCGAGTGCGGGTTATGTTAAGCTCTGGTGCGCGAGAAGAGCTGCTGCTGCTGCCGTGGCTGCTGGCCGCGTACCGCCGCCACCACCGCCACAATCTGGTCAGAAGACAGGGGAGAGAGAAGGGGCGCAAGAAAAACGGCAGTCGCGATCCACCTTTTTCCCTTTGGTCTGCAGTGTGTGAGCGGCGGACGCTGGCGCGCGCGGCCAGAAAAATATATGTAAAGGCGTAAACCTTCCGAGGAGTCGAGGTGACATACGTTGCAGGGATGCGCCTCGAGGAATTTGCATTTTTCATGGACGCTGTAAGAGCGCCGCCTTATTTTATGCATGAATTTTTAAGATTTTGCGCCTCGTCCTGATTACCCGTGGCCTCTGCAGCCGCACGCGTCGGTATATGGTAATTACGGTCATTGATATATTTTTGGATTTGGAATTACTTGGGGAGGTAAGCCCATGGAGATTTCGCTGACGCCGGGAATGGTTTTCCTTGTTTATTCATTGTTTACGGAATGCGGAAGGGAGTTTAGTTTGCGTACCCGCTATATTTTCTTCCCGGATTTCCCTGTATTCTGATCCTCTATGAACGCAGAGATAAAAGGCTTATTTTAACATTAGGAGTCAGATCAAGTAGGTAGTTTATATTGTAACGAAATTTTCTCTCACGAATCCAAGTCAACTTTGTTATTGTCATTCGATATAGGTCAACGTTTTAGTTTCATTGACTAAATAGAATTTAAAAGATATTAGTTTACAAGTTCATTTTATGACTATTCTTAGAAACAAAATTTATTTAAATTCTATTTAGTCAATAATAATGGATTAATTCGTATATATTACTTATAGCATTAAATTAAACTAGCGAAACAATATCAATATTCTACCAAATAGAAAAAGGGCGAATATTAAAGTTTTCATTATTCAATTATTAGAAATCAATAGCTTCATTGGGAATCGCAAGCAAAATAACCGCAGTATTTTCTTGATCTTCAATCGGCAGGTTTTTCCAATTTTTCATCGTGCAGAGTTTTAGAATAAACAGAACTGTCGAATTCCAATAACAACTCATAGATTAAACTTCGCATTCACCATCTCACTTGCTTTATTAAAAAATTCAGAATTCTGCAATGTTTTATGAAAAGTTAAAACCCAAATAACGAGCCTCCTACAATATAAACTATCAACTTTTATTACCAATATTATATGAACCGAATATTCTAATCTATACACAAAGGAATGAAGTTTCCGATCAGTTGATTCATTTCTTCGTAGTTTAAATATACGCTGAATATATGAAAAATAAAATATTAAGAATAACTTGAGTATACAAATGTTGTGTTCTAACAATCTCAATAGCAATTTCTTTAGTAAGCATGGATGAATACACATTCGTTATGCAACTCAACGTGAATTTTTGAGCAAATATAATTTTTCATATTTTCATATTCCTTAGATTAAAAAAAATGTAAATTCAAATATTAAAGCTTCTTCTCCAGTTCTGGGGTTTTCATCCGGATGGTAACACCAAATATGGCCAGCCAAGCTACGCGGACTAAAACTTTTCTTAATTAGCTGCAAAAATCCAGGAGCTGCAAGTAATCCAAGCTGTATTTAGTTAAAAATCCAGCCCAATCTAGGAAAATTTAGCCCTTTCTACCCCGGAATCACAACTGTATTATTTTAACGGGTTTATAAAATTAAAAAATTCATTTTTGCTCTGCATAATTTTAACAAATTACAATGGCACAACGGACAATTGCTCAAACTCAAAATGAATAATATAGCCATCTAGTTTGGCTTTCATCACGAACCCGGGCCTCAGCGCGTTGGCCGGACTGCAAATTTCCAAGCCAGTCAACGATAAATTTCGGGGAAAAAAAGGAGTCTCGTGTGCGCTCGCTAAAAAATTAGGTTAAGTCGCGCAGCGCCCTCGGGATACACTTTCTCTCTCTCTCTCACTCCTTCCATCCTCTACACTTCATCGATTTCTATCTCTCTTGCTCTCTGCTTTCTTTCTCCTTCCGGCGTCGCTCGTCGAGCAGCGCCAGCACAAAATCTACTTTATGAGGAAAGGCTGGAGGGATCCCAAAAACCAGAGAGACAGAGAGAGAGAGAGAGAGAGAGAGAGAGAGAGAGAGAGAGAGAGAGAGTGAGGCGGAGGGGAGGGGGGAAGAGAAGCACCGGCACACGCGCGCGGCAAAAGAGAACCGCAATATCTCGAGCGTAATTTACAGGTGGGTAAATGGTTTTGAGGTGAAGGAGGTTATAGTAGTTTTGCAAGCTTCCGTCGCGTCGCGGGATATAGACCGCCGTGTTATGGAGACACGAGTATTTACCCTGACGTATCAAGCGGCGCTTACATCGAGGATACTCGACTTCCCCCCCGAGACCCTCTCAAGCTTTCATTGATCTTGCGTGCGCGCGACGCTGAGGTGCGGGCAAGGGAAAAATTCATTTTCCGCTCATTATTCAAGAGCGCGCGCACGCGACTGCACTTGCATTATTGTGTTCAATTTCTTTATTGATTTGTTGATTAAGATTTTTTAATCTTACCATCATATGTTCTGTGATTTGGCTTTTAAATTTTACTCCATTGAGAAAGGTAAAAGAAATTTTGCGAGTCCAAACTATTTCTTGAAAAAGTCGCAATGTAATATCGTTCGTTTGTATCAATAGATTTTATTCAATATTTTTAATTTTTATTTTTTTGAGAATTTATTCTATAGGTATCAACTATTTTTGAAAAATGAAACATATGAAAGTAAATAGATTTTTTTTCAAATTTGTCAACTAACAAAACATTCGTTGGAAACATGTAAAAACCTGTGTTCAAAAAACTATAGAAAAAATATTTTAATTCATCCAAATCTATTTCTGCGTATGCAATGGGCAGGTGAATTCCAGTTAAACGAACAAGTTTAATTTAGTATGTTAAACATTAGTTACATCGATAGAGAATAAATAAATTTTCAGTTGTCACATGTTAACTCTTGAAATAGGTTAACAATTACAGATGATATCATATGGTGGTAAAATTTTCTGAATTCATTCATGATTTTGAAATCAATTAAGATTTTTATACCTTAAATAAAAGCTATTCATTATTATTATTAAAAGAAACTATAGTGAATATTAAAAAGGTAGACTGACAATTTCGTACAAAAAAAAATTTGTAATTTCTTACTGACAGGCATTCGATCGAAGTGGTATTTTACGACAATTTCTATTTAAATTGTCACTCTCTCCCCTTTCAACAGCCTTCAGTCTCTTAGACTTTGTTTTGGTGCCAGTTGAACGCAATTTTTGCCTACATCTGCTCACCCATCCACTGAGCATATCCTTTCCTCCTTTCTTTCTACTTTCTCTCTTGCACTCGAGAGCCGACACAACTCCTTCCGCGCTGTCTCATTAATTTAACTCCCGTCAAAGACTTTTTCTACTAACTGCGTTTACATCCGGTCCTCCTCCACATCCTGCTATTTCCTCGCACCTTCGCCGTCTGCTGCCTTAGCTGTCTACCGGACGCAAGAAAAGCAAGAGCAAAGTAATATCACTCGGCTAGTTTAATAGATGGCGCTCGTGTTTAATTAAAAGACGAACTACGGAAGACATCGGTAGACGCGTCTGTGATGGTGTTGGAATAGAGAGCCGAAGAAGAACTTGCAGCCTCGTTTGTGAATGGCGTGATAACCGTAGGAACTTTTTTTCAACTTTATGTTACGATGAATTAACCAACTGACTTAAAAGTTTAGGAAATGAGAGAGAATTCATTGACAATGAGCAGACAACCCAGTAAGTTCCGAAAAATGGGGTAACACAGAAGTTTGAGAATAAAATGGCCAATTTTCAAAGATTCCACGTAATTCAAGAGATGGCATCATTCTAAAACCTCTTAACTGAATTTCAAGCAAAAAATATTACATTAACGTAATTTATCGATATCTCATGAGTTGTACACTATACATGATATAATCATATCAAAAGTTTTCCGGGTCAATTGGTTAAATCGTTGAAAAGAAAAGTTTGATATTTAAATTTTAATACACTCCGGCACCTCCTAAAGTCATTATCATTTTTGATCAAAGTAATCTTGCCGAGCTGCCGCACATAGGGAATTGAAAGAGTGAGACGACGGGTGTGGATGTAGCGAAGCGAGGCGTCAAGTACATTCGTCGCTCGGCCGCGGGAGAATTTATATAGTGTAGGAGAAAGAAAGACTGGCGAAAAGGAGGAGCAAGACGATGGCGCCATTTGCGTGGAATAATTAACTTCCTTTGATCGTGTGAATTACTACTGCTGCTGCTGCTGCTGCTGCTGCTGCTGCTGCTGCTGGTCGACGCTCCACTTGGGGCCCGTATAAATGCAAAACGACTCCTCAGTTCAGACTCGCCTTACTGCTCTCATAATTATTCTTCGTGTCTTCGATTCTATTATATCTTTCCTTTCTTTCATTCCGAGCTACTGTAGAATTCGTTGTTTTAAGGATAACACGTAAAGATAACGCTATACTAGTAGATTGCTTATTTGAATAGCAATTATATAACTTGTAAATATCAATTAAATTTCTTGTTTCGACGCTGAGTTAAATTTCTATCATAATAATTTGTATTTCGAAAAATGGTATAGCATTTACATTCAGTATTATGTGAAAATTACAAAATAATGTATATTGAAAGATGCAGGGGATGACGTGTGCGAATGCCTGCGAAGTGCAAGCATCATATAATCAAAAATAGTACCGTAGCGTAATTCGAACATTTGTTTTACAAGCTTTTACTGTTTCCTTGCATTCGTTCTGCATTTTATCTCAAGAAAGCCTGAGATAAAATAGAAAAAACTTCAATTGCATGTACCTGTTTTCCAGAAGATCGGCTGTGCATACTTATTAAGGTATTTATCAAAGCTCAACTGCGTTAACTGTAACTTCATGTACAGGATGCTACTTTTAATTAATAATTATTATTAAAAATAAAAATATAAATTATTTTTGCACTATAGAAAACATATCGAAAGTTTAATTCCATTGTTTACTACAATTATTAGTGATTAAAAGTCTTTCGCATCTACTTCGACAAATTTAATAGATATTTTCTTTTCTAAATATATGGATAATAATATTAATTAAAATAGTGCCTTTAACCCAAAAGTATAAAGAAATTATTTGGTTCAGTAAAATATATTCAATTAAACATTAATTTTTTCTTATTACTTTTTCATTCTTGCAAGCGTTATCCGCATAACGGGCGAAAAAAAGAGAATGAATTTCATGATTACGGTTTTTGTTTTTTCCAGAGCTGCATGTTATGAAAGCCATACTGTCGTTACTTTAAAGCGTAAAAAACTTTAATTAAAAAAGATTGAGCCACTTTTTACTACACCAACAAAAAGTAGAAAGAAATAAAGCTCCGGATTATGAAGTACAATGGAATATGGAATAGTCTATCGAAGGTGTGGCTGACTGAATTTGATTTATACTACTAATTACAGTGAATAAAAGGATAAAACGAATTAATATCTTTACATTATCCAGAACATTGAGTTACAGAAGTATGTTGTGTTTAACATTATTATGACTCTTCAAGGTAGTTAAAATGTTCAACAAAAAAGATTAAGATCTTGTTAAATTTTTTTAATTTTAGTCTATAATTTGTAGTAATTAACGATCTAAAAAAGAATATAAATAACTAAGTTGTTACAACAACGCAAAGGCTTTCAAGAAAATTTTGTTAATTTAGTTCACGTTAATTACTTAAACTTCCACCATGTTTTCAAAGTAACGTTGCACTAATTTATAAGTTATTATGTGAGCGAGACACAGTAAAAAGAGTTGTTTAATACAAAAAAAACTAAAAGGCATAGTTTAATTGACGAACATTTCTAAAATTGATTATAATAAATCAGAATTTGATTCCTTAATTTTGATACTATAGAAATACAGTCTATCTCATTATTCACAAATCTAGAATTGACTGAACTGTATTGCTCATGTTATTTTTTAAAATCCATATTGCGCATAATAAAACAAGATAATTAATATTATCTATTTGGTAAGTAATACTTCGCATCAAAGGCTAAAACTAAAATATTCAAAATAATATCAAGTTTCTCAATTCATAATTACGAAATAAATGATTCATAATTAAATATATTAATGTTAAATTAAAAGTAAATTTTTGTCTTATGATCAATGTTACTTCAAGTTGCGTTCTAATGAAGAATCTCATATCTTCCATTCATAAAACTAATAATACGTTTATAGATGTTTTTATTCCATTTAAATATTATAGGAAATATTCATCTCGGTAATTTCATCTTTACCAAAAAGAAATTTCAAGCGTTATCGGTAGCCTATTCTTCTTCTTCCATATACAATCTTTTCTTATAACGATTTCAACACATTGTTTCATATTTGAAGTATACAAATACAGCAGAAAAATCAATGTTAAAATTTGGTATTAGATACCACTGACCATTTTCAATATTTGTATTACTACCAGGATAACGCACACTTTTTTAATAAGAAATGGCGCATTGAGCTGTCATACGAAGCCGTGCATCTTTTTCCTCTTTTTACCTCAGAACGACGACGGGCGTTGTTAACAAAGTACGCGATTATGAGCCACAATATTAATATAGTACATGGTAAAAACGTGGATTTAAAGCATGGGGGCAATTAAGCGTAATCAGATATTATAAGGGAAGGAGGCGCTGCTGCACTCGCTTCGTTCTTGCCCTCGAAATTTATTCTACCAAAAAATTGTTCTTCCTCAACGATCTTCCTGCAGGCTTATACAAAGCTCGCCTCTCTCTCTCTCTCTCTCTCTCACGCTCCCATCCCGTCTTCCTTTATCCTCGCAAGGGACGGAATCCTTTGGCGCCTTTTCAGTCTCGTATTTATGGCCTCGCAGCTGCGCCATATATATGTATACGAAATCGGGTCTGCTTCCGCAGCCGGAAATTACTGCTTGCGGCGTCGTCCGGAAATTCGCGAACGAACCTCCATAATAGTAATAAGCTGGTCATGCCCGAGCCTTCCGCTCTCTGTGCAGCTTTCGTGGGTCAACTCTCTCTCTCTCTCTCTCTCTTTGTGTGTGTGTGTGTGTGTGTGTATGGGAAGTCTTTGTGTGTGTGTGTGTGTGTGTGAGAGGCAACTTTGTCTATGAAAACTTAACGGCTGCTGCACGACGATGCGGACGGGGCCAAAGTACTTTTCGCTTAAGCTACGAAGCAGGCACAGGTCATGCGGACATCGATGGGCTTGAGAGCTCAAAGTATGCGTACACCAACCGGGACCATTGATAATGCAGGTTATCGATCTGATGTATCTCCCAAATGATGGTTTACTTGGTGCTGCTATGGCCAACGGCATGCTGTTCATTCATTTATGCTGCTGTGAGTGAAAGATTTAAGATATTTTTGGTACTCGAAGGATAATGGATTTTCTGATGCGATTTTTCTACACGACATTGAATTGTTTACATGCGAAATCTGAGATTAGTTTCAGTTACGAAGATTCTGTGGCCGTAAATTCGAGCTTCTGCTGAATATACACGCTTAACCGAATTTGTAATGGAGAATCGCTCTTAAAAATATGGCATTCGACGCGAGTAAATTTTATGCGATAGTTGAATATGCTTTATTGGACGCGCAGGTCGTATACGATATTCTCGAGTAATTTAATATTTTCTCGCTGATGGTGTTTTTTTTTGCCAGGGGAAAAAATAGCGATGCGTATACGATCAGCTCATTTCCCTTGGTTTACGGTGACTGTATCAGCAGGATGAAAAATCTAGTGTATTATGTTGACTCTCCAGCAAATATTGAAAGCGTAAAAAACGATTAAGTAGTAATGTGTTTGCTTTAAAATATAATCTATTGACAACTAATATTATAGTAAATTCTGCTAAATGAATTATTCAAGAATTATAGTTTCTTCTTTAATGTATGAAATATGTGCTTAGGAAGTATTTTTCAAAAATATAATATTAAAAATTTGTGCAATAGGCTATATTTTAACTATAAACTGAATAAACATTGTATACATATATAATTTACATATAATTTATTTTATGTGTTTTTAAAATTTATTACAAACCCTAATTTAATGCAAATCATTAATAAAATTTAGAAAATTACACACCTCTAGCATGGTTTTTACTTACCTGAATATTTGCCCTACTTTAACATTTTAACATTATTGAACAGTTGGATTTATGACCCTTAACTAATTAAAATGACTATAGGAATCAAAATGCCAGTTGAGTTGTTTTTGTTTTCATGAAACATTTTGTTTTCAAAGTGTATGAATATTTACTTCGTGCACATTTTTTCATGAAAATGCATTTACTGAATAACGAAATTCGCTAAAAAGTACAGTTAGCTTTACTAGTTATTTACGCATCACAAACATACCAATAAATAAAATTCTTAATTTTATAGGTAGAGAATACAACAGGTGTGTGATTATAGTCGAAAGCATTTAGGAATCACTAAATGTTTAATGAAGGTTCACCAAAATATTCATATAGATTTAGAAATGGGTCGATGCATTTCCAGAGACTGCCGATCCGTCGCTATCGGAACAATTGCCCGCGGAGGAATAATTTACCCTGCCAATATACTTTTTGTCTTCGCGTAATTACGAAGTGCCGGTGCGCTCTGCAGTCAAGCGTCGCGTGCTGATATTTCGCCCCCTCCCCTTTTTCCATGCAACACAACGCGGCTACAGTTGGATGGTCGGGGGATCGCTTGGGCGCGTGTGTCGCGCATATCGGCGTCGTAAAACGGTAGATAGCAGTTGCACGATAGTTCCGACTGTTTCAGGAAGCTCGTGTGTCACGAGAAAGGAGTAAACCACGTTTCCAGGTTTTTCGCGCGCGCTCCTTTCGTTGGGCCACGCTGCAGTTTCGCCTATGGCCGCCGCACTTGATGAATAGTCCTGGAAAACTGCCGAGCCCTCCCAAAGAGAAATAGTGGAAAATTATAGAAGTTTTATTCGAATCCGATTGGGTTAGAGCAGCGGCAGTTAAAGGTAGAGATAGTGGAAGATTGAATGGTTCTATTGTAAGATATCATTTTTTCATGCACTTTTCGTGGCAATTGTTACTTTAACAAATGTGAACAATGTAAATACATGTGGAAACTAACTTTAATTTTTGTACTTATAGGATATTTCTTTATTAAAATTCTGCTTGTAAACTGCAGTAATTTTGTAGACTTGAATTTTCGGCAGTTTCGTGAATTCATGGACAATCATATTAGAGTCATTAATATACAGAAACATGATATTGAAGTATAAAACTTATTTTAATTAAAATAGATTTTGAGTGGTAACGATTTTTTTATACACTGACAAAAAAGTAATTTGGAAGCAAGTAGAGTCCACTTGAACCTAGTAGAAAATAATCTTGTTTTAGGACATAATAAAATTTTTTTTGCAGCAAACATAAGATCCGCTTCACTCACAGCCCACTTACTTCAAGTATATTTATGCAATATTCTAGCGGAATTATGTTAAAAAAATAAAATAAAAATTAGGTTGTCTAGGTGTGAATATGCTGCCAGTTAGAGGAAAATAATTTGATTCAAAAATATTTCAGTTAAGTAACTTGAATTATTCTGTTTGAAATAAGATTATTTCGTTTGACTTTGAAGTATATCACTCTTATGTTCTAGCAGACTTACATTTAAAAAGTAAACCTAAGTAAAGTGTATTAAATTATTAATATACTGCCAGCTAAAAGAAAAATATTTGGTACAAAATAAATTTTATTTCGCTAAAATAAATATTGATTTCAAAATAGATCATTTCATTTTCACTCTAAAAGTAAACCACGCGTGTTTAACAACCCACCCACTATTTGCAAAATCATTTCTTTCTGAAATCAGCTATGATTCTATTCAACTGCCTGCTTTAAAACACACTGGATGAATAATGGGTGATTAATAAATATGAATTACTTGCTTAATAGATGCTCTTATGTTTCTTATAAGAAATTTTGTTTCGGATGCAAATACTTGAAATACGAAACAAAAATAAAATCTTATGCAAATAGTTATTTGCATTTTAAAGGCATTTATTAAGTACATAATAATTTATGTGTAATACATTATGTAATATTTACCATCAAAGGGTGAAATAATTTTATGGTTTGGACTCTGAACCTGTAAATCACTGAAGCGAAAAACTATCCAATCATCTGCAATATCTTCTATCCAATGTACATGTAAATGTTCATTAAATCCAACAGAATACCAAAGTTTACAAATAAAAAATATCTCATCAGAGTGATCGTATTGAAATATGTGGTTAATCTCTATAAATTGGGGTAAAATGAAGTCAACGTTATTATAAACTATAAAAAGACCTGGCTTATACTCCAAACCATTAAACTTAAACCATTTAATTCTCATCGTAGATTAATTATCCGGATTCGGTGTCAATTTTGTACAGAAATCATTAAAATTAGATAACGTACTTAATAGTATTTTATGTCGAGGACCATAAATAATATTTTTTTTTTAAAGAAACGCACTCATGAAAATATAAGCTAATGACAATTGATGTTTTTTCGCTAGCGATAACGGTAAATTTACTCTATTTTTTTATGCTTTACCATACATAGTAGAAACTCTGTGTGTTGCTTCAAACCGCATACACCACGTATTTATAATTGGGCCAATTTTTATAAATAAGTCAGCGTAATGCAGGAGATAGTGGTACTTAAGTTTTAGTGTCTGGTCGGGAAATAATTCTAGTCGTAAATCTAAATATTCTTTAACAAGTGATTCCAGATGTTTAATTAACTCAACTTGAATACTTTTGGACAAAAGTATGTCAATAATTTCTCGCAATAACAAAAACCATCGCCAGCTTACAGTTTTTACCATTTGTTGAGTTAGCATTTCGTAAGCATACAAGCTAATATTATTGCTAATTAACTGAGATTCTAAGATTGGACGAGGTCTGTCATTCTCGTGTAACCCATAACGGGGTCACTTTATACGGGATCAAGGTTTTCAACAAGCCGGTTTTACATATATAATAAAATATATTCCCAGAATCTCAATATACGTTTAAATTCTATTTTATCGAACTATCTTTAAATCATTTTTTTTCTCTAAATTATAAAATCATTTTATTAAAAAAGATTTCCATATTATAAGATAGTTTTCCTCTAGTTAAATAACATTAGAGCATAATTTTGAAATGTCGAAATTTAAATTCGCTGTCACGTGCACGAAACATCCAATGTATCCATATTTATGCGACGAACACTTCCCGGTGCTCCCCATCTATGTATATAGATACATTTTAAGAGATGCCTCTAATGAGATATCGTTGACATAATTACTAATGAGAAGTCATCGAAATCCATGCAACCGCAGTTTTTGGTGACCTTAATACTTCTCGGACTCTCGAAGAAAAAAAATCAACTTGTAAATACCGCATTGTGCAATTAAAAACGTACGGATTTAATGAGCAGCTTCTAATGATATATCGTTTTCATAATTAGTAATGAGCTGCGTAACCGGTTTGCACTACCTTTGCCCATTACGCTGTGAAAAATAGTACTTTCAAGTTTGATTTATAAGGCCATGTATTTAAACGTAGATTTGCAATATCCGACTGGTTTTACCGACAAGAATGTTTTGACCATAGTTTTTGCGTAAATAGACTAGAAAACCAGGCATATCTGTGTTATATGCCTTAATGTAGATAAGTGTATTAAATATACATGTAATACACTTACCTACGTATATGTTTACTAAACCTTATTTTATTATTATTATTATAATATACTGAACCTTATTGTATCAAATGCAAATAACATTTGAAACAAGAATGTTTGATCGTCACTTTTGTTATTCAGGCGATGTAAGACATAAAGGTGATACAGTGCATAGTTGTATCATCGCACTGTGACGTGAATTTAAAGTAGCTATTGTGATTCATTCTTATTGTAAATGAGTGAATTCCTCAGTCTTCTCTCTTTCAGTTCTGACTTCAAACCTTTGTGATGACTGCAAGTTGATATGCCATTTTCATGGCGAGGGCCTTAGTCGTACAGAATCACTTCTATTGTTCAGCAGTTTCTCCGCATGCGTTTAATAGTGCAAGGGATAAGACTGTTAAATGAAGTACTTAGGAAAGGCAAGCACTTACCAAGTCTACCGTCAAAGATCTTTTCAGCTTAACTTTATGCACTTTCGCGGTTTTTTTCCTCCCTGTCAAACTTTGGAATTCGCCCTCGAATTTGCCTCCATTGTTTAGAATTTTAGACGCAGTATCAAATTATTCATAAACACGTTGTGGATTATATAACGAAGTCAAAACTAACTTTCAGTATATCGGGAAAATTTTACTACAAACTTTGACTTCTCTTAGGCCGTTATTAAACGATAAGTTACACGAAAGATGTAATACATGAAATAATCACAAATAATTAAAAAATAATAGGGAATTGCAAAGCTTACAAAAGCATAAAAAGTCTATAAAATATAAATCCCCTGAATAAAAATTCACGAAACAGTGGTTCTTAAAATCTTCTGCCATTCGTTATTGTTTATCTATTTTCTCATGTCACTTTTGTAAATTCTACGTTTTGGCAAACTTTAAGCAATAATAATTAGTTTACTGAAAACAATGTAGGTGAAACGCTGTTCAATCACAAGACAATTATTGCTCATTTACAAAGATATCAGTACAGAAAAAAATCGGGACCGTAGCTTCTCCTAGTAGTTACTTGAAAAACGAAAGTAGAGTCCAATTTTTTTTTAAGTAAATGATTTTTTATTTTATCACAGAGTTTCGATACCCAAAGTTAAGATTCACAAAATATATTTTATTTCCTTTACCATTTCCCAAATTATGAAGTGATTATGATAATCCCTGCAAATATAAATTGAATAATCAGAATACCGGTAAGGTAGGTTGCATTTTTCGCCATAATTAATCTTAGGGTTGATTTAAAAAGATTATGTAGCTGATTTTGCAAAAAAAAAAGTGTAATATTAAAATTCCTTATTTTATATTCAGCCATCTTATTGGTCTCGTTTAGACCGTTCTTCAATTAAAACTTTTTCTCAAAATCATAAAAGAATAACCAATAAAAGCTCCGAAACGTCTCGAAGTAAAGCGATCGAACGCCCCTCGAAAGCCGGAAACATTTAATAAAGTCCACAAGCTCGATCCATTAGCAGCGAGCGGCGCCGAGAGCCCGGAAAGGAACGCCCCGACAGCGGCGCATCGATCACGAACCCGACCCCGCCAGACAACAAGAAGAGGAAAGCTGCACTCGTATCGCGCGCGGCGGCGGCGGCAGGAAGATCCGCGCACCGAAATGAGCAGAGGCACGCGCGCGCGCATTCAGCCGAGTGCTACAATGGACCAAAGTGGTTGGTGCCGAGGAGCGAGGAACGGACATCACGATCGCCGGGCCCGCGCCTCATAGGCCTCTGCGCGAGATTAGCATATTCCTCTCTCCTCCTCTGGCTTTACAGCCGCTCGCCGTTGCCGGGGGGTGAGGGTGGGGTGGGGGGGGGGG
>UELU01144433.1:0-18014 GCA_900490025.1 Megastigmus dorsalis
TATAGTATACGTGTAGAGAATATGTATATATGTATATAGGGTTTCTAGCCGCCCTTAACGCTGGCTTAGCAGGGAACACACCGCCTTGTCTGTCTTTCTCTCTCTCTCTCTCTCTCTCTCTCTCATTCCCTCTCACTCTCCCTCTCACTATCCCTCTTTCTCCTCTTCTCTCGGGCCTCGCTCGCTACGGCGCGGTATATGCACGTATATGTACCCTCTTTACCCCCTTGACACCCTGGACTGTACCAACAGCGCAGCTAACCAACACACAAGTCGGTTAAATCCACGCTTATGCGAGTCTCATTGTGTTTGTGCCGACGCCCTGAAGAACTCGCTCTGCCTCTGCTACAGCCTTACGCCCCTTTATGCCCCACCCCACCCCACCCACCCCTCGACTCGAGCTCGCTCACGCCGACGACGTTGGGCTTTCTTGTTTTCGGATTTTTGCGGTGCTCCTGACGTGGAAATCTTTCTTGCTGTGCAGCTCTTTTATCTGCTCTATACCGTGCGCGCGTTCCGCTGGAAAAGAATGGATTGTTGCAAGACGAGAGAGATGAGCGCCAGCTTCCCTTTGTAAGATTAAGCGAGAATGCGAGATGTTAGTCGACTTTGGATTCCTCTCATTTCGCGGGATCGCATATTTTTCTGAATATTTTGAAGCGACTGGGAAATGGAGAACAAGTGGGCGATGATCGAATATATGATTCGTCTTGTACCGATAGTACATTCTACACGGATGCATTTGGAATTCATTTTAAGACCTAAGAAACACTTGATTTCTTTAAGTCAAAAAAATCAAGTAATGCATTATGCGAATATAAAGAAAGAACAGCCTCTATTCAATATCGTAACGTCAAACAAAGCATTAATCATTCGTTTCAGTAAACAATAACATTGTAATGATAGACACAAACAATAGTATCTTTTGAATCACGATTGCATTACGATTACGTTATTATTTTTTGACACTGGACGGTCAGCAAGTCGATAACTGAATCAATATCGGTCAAAAGATCTTTTCTTTTTCAATCCGAAGTCTGCATCAATATAAATATTATTTATTGCAGATTTAAAAATAACTAATTTCCTTTTAAATTTTAATAAATAAAAAAGTTGATAATCCAATAATAAAAAATTAAATAATTAATAAAAATAAGTTTCCTAATATTTTATGTTTTTCAAAAATTCTTGTCATAATTTTTAAATACAAAATTTTTAAATCTATTAATATTGATTGGTTTCTCTGAGATATAAAAAACAGCTTCATTAGAGTTTACAATGAAGCCACTTTTCCACGAAAACATTATTTACTTAAGTAAATTTTATTTTATGTATCCTTTTTTGAAATTTTAAATGGTTTTAATATTTAACACGTCTATTTTTCTTCAATTGAGAACATGTAAATCTCTCAGATATATATAACGTGCTGCTTACCGATAAATAATTCATTCTTTATTCATAGAGTGAAGGATAAGTATAGGAGTTTGATAAGTAATTATTTGAAGTGAAACTAGTCAGGATTATTAAGATTTAATCTTACTACAGAGATAATAATCAATTCCTAAATTAAAAAGTAGTGCTTTAAAATGTGCAGTAGAATAATAAATTATTATTAAACTAGTTTTAATTACTTTTAGTATTATTTACGATTATTGTAATTATTATTAATATTTATAATATTTTATATAATATATGCAATTATGATTTCGATGTAACGAATATTTAAATTAAAATTAGATGATCACGGTACAAAAAGAAAAGTACATTGTTTAACATTGGATCGCTCAAATTTTTCGAAGTTATATGAGCCAATGTTAGTAGTATTATTCTGAAATTAGCTCAGGAAAACCTGAGAATACTTTTGTAAAAAGAATACGAAAGAAGAAAGAAAAAGCTTTTGTTATAAGAAGATAAGAAAGAAATAATATTAATATGTAGGGCATTTTTGAATTATTTTTTCCTACATTTTCAATCTTATATAGCTTTCCGGGAAACGTTTATTTTTATGTGCAACAAGCCTTAAATTAAAGCTTCTTGTTTCTTCTTTCATTTCATTTTGGAAAACTCGGTTCAAGGGTTGTGCGAGCTTAGTTAAGACCAATTTTCTCAAAATAACATTATTATAGCTCATAACTTCGATAAAGTGTAGGGTGCTCTGCTCTGGCTTTTTTCACTATTTTATGTCAGAAAATACATTTTAGAGCTTTAACTAAATCCGTGATCTGGATGATTGAATTGGTCCTCTCCTAGTTAGCAATTATTTTCCAATACAATTTAACAAAATCGTTTTCAGCACCTACAAAATTGTTGCTATTATCGCTATAGACGTAATTACCGGCCTGCCTCTACGTATGATAAATCTAAAAATATATATAGACCTTTTCATTGCTTTGCAGGGCTCACTAAATATTCCACGATAATCATCAGAGAACATAATATCCCAGAAAAAAAGATCGAGATCGATTTACCTTGGGTTACCTCGATTTATCTGAATATTGGGGTAAATCGAGTTGAATTGGACTCGATGTTTTCAGCTGAGATATGTTTTAGATCGCGCTCTATCTACAATGGCGCCGATAGACGTTGGATCTAACTAACGCACTTAGATATATAACCGACTAAAACTGTCGCCACAGCCGGTCTTTTACATTTCACGATTATCTTTTTCTTTGTCAATTTGCATTTCATTCAGAGGCGATTCGCCTCAGTCAGATTTCAACCATATGGTTCCATCCCTCCATCTAGTAGCTGACAGCCGCTTGCAGCAATATACCCACGCAAAGACGCAGATGAATCCAACGCGTCTCGTATACGATGCCGTATACGTTTTCTTTAATGTAATATTTTTGTAAAGGTCATTCTTATTTTCACTTTTTTGCTTCAGTCGTTAAATGTTACAAATGGGCCAAGTCTAGAACAGTATTCAAAATAAACATCGGAGATTTCAGTTACAAGAATATAAAAAATACGTTATTGAATACAAATAAAAGGAATACGCTCCACAAGTTGGTTGGGAATCAAAGATGTGTTAGCTCAAACTGCTTGGTCTGAAGTCAAACGGTAGAAAGAGAAAAATATTCGAGAGGATTCGGACAATTAAAAAATTTCAAAAATCGAATAAAAATTGCATTGATTAAATCATACTATTTATTATATGAACAAGGGTGGATGTCCCGAATTCTGCGCTCCTCGAGCAGACGAAAAGTATCAATTTCTGTTATGTTTTTATTAATTAATGTAAGAAACTAGAGAATCGAATGTTTCATTTTATACATAATATTGATAGAAAACGGTATTATAACTCTCTTTTACATTTACAGAAAGTTGCATTATTATCATTATCATTAAACAAGAAATTATACTAAAGGCACACAAATCAGAACTTTTACTCTATTATATTAATTCTTTAAATCAAATAAATATGTCTCTTGTAAGTTTTAAGGACAGGATTCTTACAAATCAAAAAAGATTGTTTCATTCAAGTAGTTCAATGTAATTAATTAAAAAACATTTTATCCATATTACAGCAGTCTGCATTTTATTGATTTGTAAATATTACGCGTTGATATATAATTTTAACTTATTTATTAAAACTCTTTAAAAATCAATTTAATCTTTAATTATAATCTCAATATTAAACTTTCTAATCTATCATTCACTGCGAGAAGAAAAGGAAAAAAAAATCATCTTACCATCGTTCCGTAATACATCCAAAACCAGATACCAGGCAAATATGCTCCCGTTCGCGTGAAGAAAAGGAAGAATCTCGCGCGAAGAATAAAAAAATGAGGTAAAAAGCGGCCAAGGATTATTCGCGAATTATCGCAACGTAAAATCCAAATCGCCAAGAGCTACTACGTCGAACGCGCTTTCTCTCTCTCTCTCTCTCTCTCTCTCTCTCTCCAGCAAAGGCATGGGCGATCCCGAGAGAGACTCCCGTTTTCTCTCCACCCCCTTACACAGCCACACACACACAGGCGCTCGCGCGCGCTCAGGAATACCCCGAGCATAAAGGAGCAGTAGTAGTAGGAGCGCGCCATCATCGCTCCCCACGCTTTAAACTCTCCTTCTCCCTAGGCCACATATATAGTGTCTCTCTCTCTCTCTCTCTCTCTCACTCTCGACTCTCCATCCCGCTTCCGCATTTTTCTTACGTCCCCCTCGCCGCGCGCGCGCGCTCCCCGCTACGCTCCGCCGTTCCCAACCGAGTCGTCTCGTATCCGCCTCCCTTACATATACGTTCGCGTATATATGCAGGCGCTCTAGGGCGCTCCGCTTCTCCATTCGGTCTTTTCGCTCCTCGCCCACCACCACCACCACCCCCGAGCCCCTGCCTCCTCCTCCACCCCCTGCCCCCCGCACGTGCCCCTCGGCTTTCTCTCTCCACCTATACCCGCTATCTCTGAACCTTGGGGGGCAAAAACACACGCGCGCACACACACACACACACACACATACGGCCTCTCGCTGGCATATCACATCGCTCTCCTTTGCGCAAGTCCTTTATACAGGCAAACATGCATAAAGTGTTGATAAACGAAAAGCCTTGGCCCCGTCGTGTTGGTGCGCAGCATTCGTGTGTATACTTACTTGTCCCTCTGTGTGTGTGTGTGTCTGCAGTGTACGTGTGGAGGCGAGCGCTTGGCCCTTCTCTCTCTCTCTCTCTCTCTCTACACTACTCTTTTCTCTCCCTCAACATAGACACACGCGTGCACGCACACACACACACACACACATAGAGGGGTAGCGGGGAACATAGATAGAATGTAAGTGTGCGCGTAGGTGGAGGTGAGATTAAATTCTAACCGAGTGTATGGGGCCGAGAAAGTGGAGGGAGAGTAGGACTGCTTGGGTGCTCTGCACTGTTCTCTCTCTCTTTCTCTCTCTCCCGCGTCCAGCCAGCTTCTCTCTCCCTATCTCTCTTGCTCTGCCCCCCCCCTTAATACGCCGCCGTCGCTCCACGTCGCACATAGGCATTTTTCTTAGCTCGAAACACCGGGGAAAGGACTACATACCTAAATTAATATCCACCCTTCCACCGTCGTATATACCCGACGTCGTTCGTTCGTTCTCTCTCTCTCTCTCTCTCTCTCTCTCTCTCTCTCTCTCTCTCTCTCTTTCTCTCGCCGTACCCAACTCTCGCGCGCACATCCACATCCACACAGACAGACCCATGGTCATATAAGCCCGCATATATCGAAGTACGCAAGATATATATACATATATATATATGTATACGTATATATGGTGGATTCGAGCTAGCGCGCGCGCACACACACTCCACACACACACACAGAGGAATAACTTCGTCGGGAAGGAAATTTGCGCGCACAGAGACGATGAGCGGAAAAGGGGCTTGAGTGTAAGAGAGAGAGCGAGTACGAGATAGAAAGTCGTGTGCGTGTGTGTGTGTGGGGTGGGACGGGAGTTAGTTCGCCATGTACGCGCGCCATACGGGCTATTCGAGCTCTATATCTCTGTCTTTCTCTATCTTTCTCTCTCTCTCTCTCTCTCTCCCTCCTGTGCTCTATACGAACCCCCCGCAGGACTTCTAGCGGCCATTATTTAGCGCGCTTAGAACTCGCTTTGGGAGAAATGGTCGGGTCGTAGTATGTAGTTTAATAACTGTGCGAGAGCGAACGGAGAAGGAAAGAAGCGAGTTTATAGTTATTTTTCTTTACTTTTATATCCTTCCGTTCTCTTATTCGCTTCTTCGCCTTCTTTCCACATTTATTTTTCCTTTTTATCCTTTAGAGAAAGCGCACACGCGTACACTTGGATAATTATCTGGATTTTTCGGGCGAGCAGTGTGTTTTCGTGGAAGCCATTTAACGCCTCGTGTTGTATGAGCCTTGAAAAGGATCGAGTCAATTGGTCCGTTGTTTCTGTTGACCTTGTTTTCTGTCCCGCACCCTTTTCAATTATTTGATGATGCTTTGTTTTATATATATCTTTATAAAAATAACGGAATATCGAGGTGAACAAATATTTAAAATGGCTCGGCCTCGTTATATCCTTCCGAGCCTTTAATTTATATCAATGGTACCATGTGTTAAATTTCAATACAAACGCGTTAATAATATCTGCATTTATTTCTCCGCTATGCTTTGTTTGTATCATCAATCAAGCGATGGAAAAGGGTGCAGTCACTCGCATGTCTAATGAAAAGTACGCTTAATTGATGCTTAAGTGTATTTGCTTTTTAAATTGACGCAATATCGTGAATAAAAACTTTGTTACTATATTACGTGTCGGTGTTAATTTGAATAGCTTAAATACAATATGACTTTTCAAATAAATGATGTGAAATTGTGAAATTTCAGAATTAGTACTATACTAGAAAAATATGAACCTGTTTACCGAGAAATGAACAAAAGTAATCATAAAATATAATACGTCAATTTATTAAGCTCAATTACTCCGTGAGCAATGGGTGCACGTAGAAAATGATTAATCTCAAAGTCTAATAAAGGACGGAAATTAATTTTCAGACTAGAAGAGAAATGATTTAGTCTGCAATAAACACGCGCACGCGTTTCTCATTGCCTTCGAGCACAGACACACGCAGATAGAAATAACATGCACATCGTGGCACACACACACACACACACATACGTACCCAAGCAGACAGGGCGATATTAGAGTTTCGGGATCCCGAAATTCGAGATGGTTCTGTTCCTTCAGGCGCGACGTCGCCTCGCCGTCGTCATCGTCGTCGTCGTAGTCGTCGCTCGTGGCTCTCTCTCTCTCTCTCTCTGTCTATATATACATATGTATACTAGGAGCTAGCCAGCGGGTCAACCCTTTCGTGCGAAATTACGCCGACCCTCCGGGACACGACGGACAGACGACTTCGTTATCATTACGAGCTGCAGTCGCCCGTGGCTTCGACAAAGTGTCACTTTGCCTCTCCGCGTCTCATCCTCCCATTATGCGATTCATGCAACTCATAGAAACAGATAATAAATGCGGATATATTTGCTCCGTCTCTATTTAGGATTAATTGATGAAAAAGTGTCGCGGATAGAGCTGTTGGCTGAGACATTGTTAATTTTGAATCGTTTGATCGTTTGTACCGGTGAAAAGTCATAGATGATCGTTTTTGGGAGCACTACGCGAAAAATCAACTACGTCATTGTTTGCGTAGATTATAAATGAGCTCCCGGAAAAGACTTCATTCTGAGATATTTGTTATAAACGTGCGCATAACGCAGGGATACTTAAGGCTAAAATAATATGATTTTGGAGAATATTTTCGAGTGAGAAGAATATTATATTATCTGCGTTATCCATTATCTCTTCAAATTATATTTGAATGATGTTCATATGCAATGATTCGTAAACATTAATATTAATTACATTAAACTATTACCGCAATTTTTACAGGTTTACCGTAACAAGGTTATACTTGAGGCTCCAATTGTCATGTAGTTAACATAAATATCTGTACATCAATAAATTAACAGTTGATGATTTAGTAGTTCAAAAGAATAATATTGAAAATAAGCATAAACACTAAGTAGCACGAGAGGATTAAAGTCGCAGGTACGACACTCGAACAAGTCTCGGTAAAATGTGCACATAATAAACATGCTTAACAGTTTTATCGAATTGTGCGAGATGTCGCTAATGAAATTATGGTTAGATTGACGAAAAAAAAACTCGACTGTCCGGCGGTCGCACCAGCCCATCCGTAAAAAATCAGTCACGGGTAACAGAAGTCTCTCTCTCTCTGCTCCGGTATTTTTTTTTTTTCAATGCTGCTTCCATCAGAAAAAATTAACGGCGAGGTGCGTAGTGGCCTGACATCGGTAAATTGCTGCCATTGATTAAACCTTCGATTCACCTGAATTATAAATGACCAGTCCGCACTTTAAAATAGAAACTTTTTTCAACGTGCACGAACATACTCGGCACTTGACAAAGTAAAATCAAATTGCTCAGCCGTTTTATTTACCTTCAAGCATGTTGGCTTTTTCAATCGAATTTTTTAGTTTTGCCGAAACTTTCTCTTTCAAAAAAGCCCCCGGAATTACTTTCATAAGAACGGACTTTTGTTAATAAATAGAGAAACAAGGGCAATTTCGTTATTCCGAAACAGAGGGGAAAAAAAAATGCTTTATTCCGTAAATTTTTTTTTTGCTTCTTGTTTCTGTATTAAAGGGGAAACTAAAATACGCGCAATCTAGAACGGTTAACGAATTTATATAGCTCGGACATTAGTCGGGCAAGTTTACACGTGCATTCGTTGAATTTTTACTTTTTGAATAAAGCAAAAGGGGGCAAAATCAAGGGAACTTTTTCACTTTTATGTAAATATACAAATATTATATGTTATTTTTTTTTCTTTGATAATAGACGAATGCCAACGGCTACATCTATTCTTTTTACCATTATAAAAATGTGATTTTTCAGATGAAATTTAATGCTACTGTTCTTCTCCATCGAATACTTTGAATTCCTTATGAAACATACATATAAACGCAAACAAGTCTATTCATGGGAAAGGAATTGGAATTGCAGGAAGCAAAGTTTTGATAGATTAATATTCGGTCACATTAGCCAGCGAGAAAGTAAAAAGGGTCCTTAAACAGGTAAATTTAACTTTGCAAATACGAATTCAGGTAGAGTCTCCCTCCTGCTATATATGTATACATATCTCACGCGAGTTCGCCAGATTATGCAAAATAACTCCGCGATCCAAAGTTACCCCGGCCAACAAAGTTTGAAAATATCGCGCTCATGTATCCCAAGCGCCAAACTGCAGCGAAGCGCATTATACTCGAAAATAACGCTCTTAAAACGCTCCCAACTCCAGTGCCAACCCCCTCCCCCCCTTTCCCCCGTTTCACCCCTAATAAATTCATAATCTTCCGCGTATACGTTATAGCTCGTGGGCTTTCGCGGCCCTATACTTTCTAAGCCGAATGTACTCGTTCGTTGGACTTAGATTTAGGAGCTACTAGATGGTGGCAGTTCGCGAAAGGGAGGGTGGGTTGGGTTGGTCGGCAGCAGCAGCAGCAGCAGCAGCAGCAGCAGCGGCAGCGGCAACGACCACCGGAGTTCAAGGGGAGAGAGAAAGAGAATAAGGGAGGTAGTCAGAAACGAGGTGGCTCTCGCGGGGGGTTGGTTCACATTTACATAGCGTATAGCCGACAAGACTAGATGACTAGGCGGACGCGAGGGGGGTATACGGCGGCGGCGGCGGCGGCGGCCTGAAGGGGTGGCTATGGCTAAAGGAAGAGAGTAGAGGAAAGGCAGGAGGCGAACCGGGGGGGTATATGTATAGCGGAGCTGCGAGCTGGCGGCGGTAAGAGGAGAGAGAGACAGAGAGAGAGAGTAGGGCGCCGGTATTAAGAGCAGGAAAGGGGTAGGTGGTGGCAATTCTGGCAACATGGCCGCACGAATGCGACCGGGGGGGTGTACGGTGGAAAAGGTGACGAGGGTGTGCGCGGGGAAAGGCGAAGGAAGAAGATGGCTGGGGGTGTGGGCTGGGGAATCGAGCCGGAGAATGTCGCTGTGTGGCTTTTCTATGCATTTTCATCTTATGGATATGTTCGTGCGGCCCCTGTCACGTATAGCGTCTCTCTCTCTCTCTCTCTCTCTCTCACTCCCCGATCCCCTATTCGCCTCTCTTCCTCTCTCCCTCTCACCCTTCGCGCCACCCCCTCGGCCGTTTTCTATATCCACTTTGCTTAGACGACGCGATTCTCGGACGTCGACTCTCTCCGGGTTATTGGATTATTAAGGACCGCTATTGGATTAAGCGCGATTTCAGTTCCGCGATTCATTTCGAACTTATATGTGCGCGGGTATACAGCTTCGGCGGCGGCGGCGGCGCCGGGGGCCACTAGTAGTAGCAGTAGTAGTAGTAGTAGTGGTGGTGGTGGCGGACGAGAAGGCTTGCGGCGCTCGGGCGGTCCGCTTGTACGGGGCCGTGGCTCTGATTGGTCGTGACGCTCGTCGAACTTTCGAGAAAATAGCCGCTCGCTCGCTCTATCAAGAGGAGGAATAGTGCCGGGAAAGAGAAAGAGGCAGAGGGAGGGTCCAAGAGGAAGAGGTGGAGGAGCTGGAGGAGGTGGAGGAGGAGGAAAAGACCGTGCGACGTTAATGTATGGAGAATTGGAGAGTTAATGAATTTCGTACGACGGCTATTTCCGTGGCGATTGGAGATTTCAGAACCGGCGGCACACATTGGCCAAAGAATTAAGAGAGAGAGAGAGAGAGAGAGAGAGAGAGAGAGAGGAGCCGCTGCGCTCCGGTGCGCCGCGCCCGAGGATATGGAATATTCGCCTGTACTTTAAATTTTCAATAATCCCTATATGCGAGTTCATCCGTTGTATTTAAAGATTCGGGATTATCTCTTCCTTCAATAAAGGGAGGCTAAACGATGTAAAATATTTGCTCTCCTTTTAGAATATTAGCTGCACGCTCCGATGAAATTTCCTTAAAACCAAACATCCGCTTATGTCTATATTTCTATCGATGAAATATATTTATTCGAGTATAATGACGCGCTCTACTTTTCGATAATGCAGTACAGATAGAGGAGATGGGACTCCTTTCTACTAATTCGGAAATATCGGAAAAACCAATTCTGATTTATTACGCTCTACAGAATATCATATCACGACGAAAAGAATATGCGTATATCGAGGGCAGAAAATAGTTGGAATTTGGGAAAAGAGAAGGTGAAACGAGCGCATCGGCAAACAGGAAAGAGTAGAAGAATCGAAATTCCCGCCCGAGCGCGGCGCGACGTCGGTTAAAGACGTCAAAGGAAAAATAGCGCGCTCGCACGGCGCAACAAGTAATTTGCAGAAAACACGAGGGGACGAAATGAGAGAATAAGAGAATGGGTTGTCGCGTGCAGTCCGTTATTCCGCTCTGCCGAAAGAAGCGGGTAAAAGGAGGACTCGAGAAAATTGCTCCTCCGCGCCGCGTCCGCTTTGTCACTCTTTCGTCCGTTCTCTTTCTCTCGACTCTTTTGCCACCCCTCTCGATTCCGCAAGCCCCTCTCGCATCTCGGAGGATTGAACGCGGTCGAAAGTTTCCCTTCTCTCTCTCTCTCTCTCTCTCTCTCTCTCTCTCTCTCGCTCTCTCGCTCTTTTGCTAATCCTCGCGACTTTTAGCGCGTCGGTAATTCATCCGATCAAACCGTGAAACTCCATGGCAAGGCCGAGTCCGAGCGCTGCGCGAGGCTTAGTCCTAATTTAAGGGTAGAAATGAAAACCACCCCTACGCGCTCTAATTTAAGGTCGGCGGTCCCGCTCATTTGTTTTAACCGCTTGCTCTTTCTCTCTGTCTCTCTCCCTCTCGCACTCCCGTGGGTGCATCCGCGGAACCCGGCGAAAAAGCAGCGGCCGTGTTGTACATTGCGCGCAGAGAGAGAGAGAGGGAGAGAGAGAGAGAGACGACGACGTGTAACGACTGCGGCTGGAGCTACTTTTCGTGGCTGATGTTAGCGGATACAAACGCCTGCGGCTCTTTTTCCAAACTATCTTTCCTCGCTGTATTTTTCTTATGCTTTTATTTGTTCGTTTCTGTTGAGTTTCCGATTTGACACAATTTGAAATATTGCTCGCCGTTTAGTTACTTCGGAATTTAGTTGGTCTGCGGAATTGTTGTAACGTATTTTGTGTTTCGGCGCTATTAACCAGTCCAACGTTAATTCCTTTCAGAATTGAGAATTATCTATACATTAAATTATTGAAGAAAAGTTAGTTTGAAATTAGTGACACAAGGTTACAATAAACGTAAAGAATTTTTATAATATGAATTATTTTCGTGTTTTATTATTTAATATATTGTGTAGAAAATATTGCCAGCGTTTGCTTTATCCTCGCTTTACCAAATAAAGTCGATTAAACAATTTTAGAGAATAAAGATTTTCATATTTACCAAACCGGCACAATTCATTTAAATATTTGCAAACCGAAATTTTTATGTGAATCGAATAATTTTATTTACGTAATTCTATAGCTTCTGTTATTATTATTTTTGTCATAACAAAGAGCCTGCAATTTCATTATAATAAATTACATAATAAGAAGTGGTAACGTGGTAGAAAAACTAAGCAGGTCCCTCGAACTTGCGAATGAACTATTTGATTATGCACCTGTGTATCCAGCCCGAAGAAAAAGTGCAATTGTAGGGTTTTGAGGTAAGTTCCGCTCGATATCCTCGAGCACTTTGCAGAGAAGACCTGGGGAGCTATCAGACGATCACGTAACCGCGCATTGGTTTCGAGGTTTATCGAGTTCTTCGATTCCTTCTTTTTATCCTTCCTCTCCCCCTAACCCCATATGCCCCACCACCTCCCGCCTCGTCGATAATCTGACGCCCCCACCTCCCCTTGGATGTTCGCTTTAAAGCTGCTCAGCTCTCAGAGTGTAAACATATACACACGGAGCAGCTCGGCAGACTTAAAAACTTTCGCTTACCGACCGTATAAGGTTTCATCGCTCGGCTTTTTCGTGTTTTCTTCTACACCCCCCTCCTTTTTTCTACTTCGTTTTGTAAGCTATTTTCTACTTTTACGGACGATTCGTATCAAATAAACTATCGGATTATCCGTTGATTTTTCTTTTAATCGTTTGAAAAGCTTTTATACATCTTTATATAAACTCAAATTTTCCTTGATCAAACGACTTTAATATAAGCAATCGTTTCGTATCTCAATCTTTTTAAAATTAAACGCACTAAATTATCCTCGTTCAATTCAATACATCCGCTATATATTTTCTCGTACACTTTTTGTCCGTCAAGATAATTACGGCTGTAAATCACGGCGATTGGTATCGCACCAAAAGCAGTCGTTGGCTTTCCTCAAGCCTATTATCGCTGGCATTTTTCAGATTTTATATCAATCCTTCCTTTCGTTATCTATTCCGTGCGCTCGCGCGCATTATCATCGGCATATGAACGACGGATTAATATATTTATTGTAAAGAGATTTGATTTTCATAAATATCGTCGCGTATGGTAATCGCGCTCATTTCGCTGCTGTTTGCATACAGCAATTAATTAGTCGAAAGGGAAGCGCAATATTAGAAAGTTTTTACCTGGTGATAGTCGACTGGCAGTGGATGATTCGCGGCCACTCGCCTGCCTACACATACACATAAACAATGTAAACGGCAGGGCTAATTATTAATTATCAACGCGGATTGTATTGCATTTTGTAGAAAAATAATTAATTTCGGCATAGAAGCTGCAGAATTATATATATATATATCTCCGCATAGGTTGGTGCGCTCGTTTTATTCTCCTTATAATTAATTATTGCGAAAAGATGTATTACAAGTTAGAACGGGCGCGCTGCTCGTTACAAAGGCATGGAAATATTCGTAGATCTCCCTCTCGCTCTTGCTCTCTCTCTCTCACTCCGGCCGCGCCTGAACGCTGAAACTCAATCATTTTATACCGCGCTAGAGCACAATGCAGCCATACAGAGGTTCGCAAGCGCCTCTCTCTCTCTCTCTCCATAATCATTATTTTCCCCAAAACTTACGTTTAATAATACGGCCCCGGGAGCGCACAAAGCACATCGACGGCAATTATACACGAGAGCGCACTGTAATTATTACAAGCGTGTACACACGCGCGTGTAGAAATCGAATGTTGGCAGCGGCAGCGGGGTATAGGTCGCGGATTTGCGAAAATTCAAAGAGCTCGCGTTGCGCGTATATATATATCCGTTGCGATGTATACATATTCGTAAAACTGCGTTAAGATCGATTCGCCCCTCTGGGGCTCGTGGCCGCGCGCGCGCATATATTTCATTATGTATTATGCACAAACGCACGGGCTAAATGTGAAACTCGATCGATCTAACCTACGGCGCTTCGCTGCGTCCACTACTCCCCTTCCCGCCCGTCCCCCGCCAATCCCGCTTCCTGCATCCTCCAACTTTATGCACTTTGCTGAATATAATTATTTGCCCGCTAACAATATTTAACGCGCGAAGAGAACTAGACAAGTATACCGTAGTCATCGTTTCGATATTAATTTTCCCCGTCAATTTTCGATTAAGTTGTAAACGCGCAATGAGTTCGATCTTTGTTGTAAATATAGATAGTTTATTAATAACGTGAATCGATTTTTAATTTATATACAAATTGATAATTATATCTCGTAGTCTTTTTCTTTTATACACATACTTATATCGCAATCGGTATTATATTGTCGCGTAATAAACTTTGTCGCGTCGAATTGTTTTTATCGCTCGAGGAGTACGCGCGTCGATCGTTGCCAGCCGAGCACAAAACTTTTTCTACGATTTCACATCGCGCCGAAGACACGCGGTTCGCGAGGCTGGATAAGACAGCGAGCGAGTCGCGACACAACTGATCGTCTCTCGCATCATCGCGACGAGATTCAACGATCCAACTAAAACCGTTTTCTAGAGGGTAGGGGGGGTCCATCTGAATATGAAAAGAAAAAGAGAGAGAGAGAGAGAGAGAGAGCACAGCATCCACACACGGTCAAAAACCAGAATGACGGCTGGGGGTCCAGAGTCGCCAGTCCAGGTGGGGTCCTAGAGCGCGCGCACACCGGTCATTCCGGCGTGTAACGTCCGCCGGCGGACAAAACCAAAGCCCACTTCTATGCGGCAGTTCGCTTCTTTCCTTCTCTCTATCTGTGCTCTTCTTAAAAAAATTTACATTTTCGCCCAGCTTCGCGTTGGTCCGAGGAATCGAGCTCGTCTAGGGCGCCAACTGGTCACGCAGGAAATGTCGCTTTGTCTCGCTCCAACCGGAATTCCTATCTCGCTATACTCGTGCACGTTATATACATGTATAATAATGCGTGTCGCATTTAATGGGATGATCTTCCAAGTTGTTCTCTCGGCTGCGAAAACGGACGCGAGGAGGAAATTAAAAGGAATCCTCTTTGACAGACGAGTCTATATAAGGGCGAGGAGGGACTCTATATATATATATATATATATATATATACATACATATAAGTATCGCTTTTTTGGGGTGCGCTTATTAGTTGTGAAACGGCGCGCGTCGCGTTAAACGTTCGTTTCGGCCGCGTTATGCGCGGCTCTGGTATCGTTATGGATAAATTATTTATACATAATTTTCGTGGATAATAATTTTACAGCGGTATAGCCGCGACGCTATACATTGTAAACATCGCTGCTCTGCATAATAAACTCACAATTATAACTTCGTTATTATATGGAATTGCTTGAATTCGCATCGCTTAGCGTATCGCGGCCGCTTTATACATTTTTGACTGTTATTCCGCAGTGTATATAGCGTGTTACGTTACAAAAATATGTACTCGGCCGCGCTTCATTAAATTCGTGATTCAAGCCCGGCGAAATTTTCCGAACGAATTACTCGAGTATATTCTCGTGTTCCCCGTGCGTATCAATTAGACTAACTTTCAACATCAACACGTATATATTTGGAAATATTAAAGTATTACACTAGCTCATAAGCGCAAATATATATCCGCCTCGTAATCGTCTCGTATCAGCCTCGTCGATCTACAGTAGCAGCTGGTCGTTCGCTTTCTTCTTATACGAAAGACAAGAAGCCAGCTCGCGGTTACCGTAGCGATCAACGCATCCTATTAAGTATACGCCAGAGGCCTCCATATCCAGTCCTTGTGTATAAACAAAACAGCTCCCCCGGATACAGGCGGCAACGAGTGAGATAAAGTCGCGAGAACGAGGCCGCGGCGGTGGAGGTAAAGACGACGGCATAAAGCCGCAGCTCTCGACCCCCGCTGTTAGCATCGATATCGCCAAAGTATATTAAAAGCTGTATAAGCCCGGGCCGCCGTATATATACGCGCATATGCAGTGGGTGCGCGAACCTCGGGAGATAGTGTGTAAAACGAGGTCGTTGAAAGGCGATCGTGCATGCAAGCGCGAGATAAAGAAGTGTCTATATAGTTAGAGCTGTGTGTGTGTACGCCGTTGGAGGGAGGAGGAGGAGGCCGTTCTCAATAGTAAAAGCGAACGATCCGAGCTCTCGCGAGCGCGCGGTTATTGGTAGCGCGGCTGTGCACGGACTCGAGCCAAGGCCCTCTCTCTCTCTCTCTCTCTCTCTCTCGCCGCAAATGGTTAATAAAGCCCCAGGAGGAGATAGGAAGAGGTGAGGGAGAGAGGATCGCCCCATAAGACACACATGGGGGGTGGTTAAGGTTGGCGTTAATGATGCCCGCATGGCCCTTCTCTCTCTCTCTCTCTCTTACCCTCTCTGTCTCTCCTCTCCCGAGGGGGTGGAAAATAAATGGCGGCTTACCCATCGCCAAGGTACGTGTGTACGTCCGCGGAGCTGTGCACGTGTGTGTGCAAGTGTACATAGCGGGACGAGCGGGAGATAAAGTGGGAGACGATGCTCCCTCGGGCAGCTGTATTCGCTTCTCTATCTCTCTCTCTCTCTCTCTCTCTGTCTCTATACCCTTCGTGAACCTTTCCTTTCCTTTTTTGCGCCCGACTTTTTGCGGCCACTCGCCTAACTGTTTTTCTTCTTATCTGCGCTGAAAGAAAACGGGACTCTGACCTTTAGCTTTTTGTCGAGTGCGCTGACGGGATTCCCTCGACTGCTTCTTTTGTTTTCCGCCTATATATACCTTCTTTTCAGAAGCGAAATAGATTTATTATAGCGCTGCTTCGCGCAATGTCGTTTATTATTTACTGTACTTTGAACTGAAAGTACATTTACTTTTATAGTATCGTTACTGTTACGTTCATTCATATTTTCGATATATCAATTGTTATATGAATATTATGTAATCTCCTGTAGATCTCTTTTACCGTTCGTTATCGATGTTCTACTTCTTGATGTAAAATATATCAAGACATTGCTTGACAGACATTCGTCAAAGTGAAGAGTATTTTATCCGGTACTCGTTAAAATGAATCGACAGAGAAAAATATTTTGAAAATATTAAAGCGAATAATAAACGGTACAGGCAGCCGTATAGGAGCACAAAAATTAAAATGTTCTTTTCATTTGCAGTAACAAAGATTTAAATAGCACACGATATATGAATAATGCGTGTATTCATTTACATAATTCGGATACATTAATTTAAATGAAACACTCGTATAAAATGTCGTGCGCGTCTATAGTATACATTGTTTATTCAAAATCTAAATGCGCAATATATACCCCTTTTTTTATTAATTAAAAGTACTTTTATTATTTCCGTAAATTTGAACTAAATTTGTATATATAAAAATATGCAATCTATAACGATTGGACCCGCTGAAGCATTTGGATATAAAAATATTTATGTTTATAGGAAAATAAAATTTTCTTTACCCCTCCACCTCATCCCGACCGCATTAAATCAGTTTCAATTTAAAATGCGCAGCATCTTCATCAATCTCTCTAATTTAAAAACACATTAATAAAATAATCCAACCTCTCGCAACGCAAACTTCGCTGAAAGCAAAACGTTGCAAACTATACAGTCGGTACAGCCGCAAAAACAAAAAAAAAATAGTTTTGTCAACAAACAAGCCTCTAGCGCACGCTAAATCGATCCTCACCGACCACTCACTGCACGCTGTACGCTTGCAGCCCCCAAAAAGCTTGATAATGAACCCAAAAACGATCCAGCCATCCATCGCAGAACGCGCGCCTACCACAAATTACCGAGTGTATCCATACATATACATATATATCGAAAAAAGTGAAGGATCGAATTTAGCACTCTATCCCTTTCACCTGGGCGCGTTTGTGCGAGTGTGTGTGTGTGTGTGTGTGTGTGTGTGTGTGTGTGTGTGCGGCCCCTATATACTCCTTATGCGCGAGTAGGGACTATATACCGCGAAGATTATGCACGCATCGCGAATTTCCCGTTGAAAATTTCGCGCTAATTAACAAGTAAGCCCTCGGCCGGTAGCAGCACCATCACCACCAGCAGCATCAGCGCTAGCTAGTAATTCCCTGGTCCCGGGGCAGTTCTCGCGCATAATTATGCATTCGGAAGAGCTTCGGAAAATTGAACATTTCTGTTCGGCGCGTTGTAATCGGTCA
>UELU01144433.1:18092-23092 GCA_900490025.1 Megastigmus dorsalis
GGGGGGGGGGGGAGGCAGTTGCACAACTATGGCTATTCCTCGTCGAAACGAGAGAAACGCCGTCGCTAGTTTCGGCCCAGCGAACCTACACTGGGGCTAACTCTGCGGACGAACGCACTCACGTTGGGAAACGAACGAGCCGAGCTGCTGCTGCACGTTCGAGTGAATAACCGCGTCGCTGCTGCTGGCGCTGCCGCTGGTTTCGCGAAACTTCGCGTGATTTATGTTGATTCGCGTTAAATTACTTTGTTCCGCGAAAGCGGCGAGCGAGACCTTTTTATAAGCGTCGCCGCGTAGGTGCGGGGGGTAGTTTTTTCCTTTTTTTTTTCTTCTTCCTTTTTTGTTTTGTAAGTTCGCGTGGAAGAAGGAGCGGAGGTTGTTTTTTCGTGGATTGAATTAAATGAATGGGTTATGGTATTTTTGTTGGCGCGATGATTGTTCGCTTTAACTTTTGATGAAATGCGAGGATGGTCATCTTTGGCGTTTTCTGTAATTGTCCCACTTTGGCGACAAAATTAATTTTAAATAATTACACCCATTTGGTCGAAGTTCCCGTTGTTGATGAATTTCGGCGCTGATGAGTGAAAATCGTAATTGATTAAAGAAATTAGTTTTGTAATTACATTTATTGGACCATTAAAGTCAAATCATACAGAATGTTTGCGCTGTTTCATTCAAAAATCGAAGATTTAGTATGCATTTCAATTAGAAAAATTATCCGCAAATACAATTTAATTCACTTAATCCAATAGAAATAAAAATGCGACGATAGTTTAAAGTATTAAATTTTCCAAAAATTAGGTTGAAAGCCCGCACTTTAAACTTTTATTTGCTAGACTTCCAAACTGACACATGCCATGGATTATGAATTATATACGTATTTTATAAACTTACAAAATGTCATTTGCATAATACATTATAAAAATGTTGACGCTTTTAATTTCGTAGATTATTCATCATCTTTCCCTTCGAAAAGCACGAGGATGATAAGCCTTCCGCTTGTTCAAAGACCTGTATTGTAAACATCGCTACGTCACTATATATAAACAGCTCACGCAAAATTAAAGTCTTCCTGGAACTCTTATAGATTTACGCAATCTCCTTGTTTTCCACTACAAACATTCCGAAAATTA
Source organism: Megastigmus dorsalis (assembly GCA_900490025.1). NCBI lineage: Eukaryota > Metazoa > Arthropoda > Insecta > Hymenoptera > Megastigmidae > Megastigmus > Megastigmus dorsalis. Next base: position 19,226 of record UELU01144433.1, read on the forward strand.
CAATCAAGCGGAGCGGAATATGTTTATCAACTTTTCCAATTTTCCATGTGCTCGTGGCCAACGACAAACTACATATACATATAGACATATGTATATATATGATGTATTCGTCGGCAAATGACGTCGGTTGCAGCCTCGGCGGAGCCTGAAAAGGAAAGCAAAACACTGGGTTATACAATTACGCTCCTTGTAAACAGCTCGGGCCGCGAAAATGATATTCACAAACTAATGTGGGGTCATTGAGCAAAGCAGGAGAGAGAGAAGAAGCAGGGAAGTATAGGGATGAAAAATAAGTGAGTATAAAGTAGCGAGGGAGAGCGAAAGGGATGAGTCGGTAAAGCGGCGCCCGGTGTACAGGAAGGAAAAATGAAGAGAAAGAGAGAAGAGGGTAGACGGGCGAGACGACCGTGAGCAAGGAGGGAGAGAGAGAGAGAGAGAGAGAGAGAAAGAGAGAGAGAAGTGAGCTCATGCCGTGAGCGCGCGAAGCTATAAATTTTCGCCGGCGGACACGTCCCGGATTTCCCCCATTAATACCAAACTTCCCTCGATGAGGGATTTCTCTTTTTAGTTTCTCCTACTCGCGTATCTCTCTCTCTCTCTCTCTCTCTCTCTTTCTCTCTTCCAACACTTGTTTCGGAATAGTTGATTACCGTAATACCTCTCTCGCTCTCTCTTTCTCTCTCACTCTTTCTCTCGCTCTCGCGCTCGCCGCGAGATAAACAAAATGCGCGCGCGCATAAATCAGTGCCTCTCCACCTTAAATCTCGAAAAAGCGTGTAAACAACTGAAAGCATCTTTCGGTGTCTAAAAGTTGCCCTCGCCCATTTGACGCGCCAAGATTTATGATGCGATGCAATTAATTCCTTTTATTCGATAACTTTAATTTATACATTGTTCTTCGTTTCGACTTTTCTCTCGCTTGTATTTATCAAATGCCGCTTATTATCATTTTTTTATATATAATTTTTCAAACCTCAGTTTAAAATTAATTCTTTACAAATATATGAGATATACATTTTAAAATCTCTTCTTTTCCATCAGTATATTTCAATTCTACTTTTTTCTATATGTTGAAAATTAGAAAATATATATTTGGAAAAATACCGATAAATATATAATCTGAACTATATCTTGTAAAACAGTTTGTCCGAATAAAACAAAAACCGAACAAATGATTAGTTAGATTAATAAGGATAAAACTATAGCAAATGAATCGCTGCCACTAATACATTTAAAAAAAAAACATCGTAAAAAGCGAAAATAATGTTTCCCATAGAAAATGTTACACTTCAATTTCTATATAACCACGTTAAACCCAGCCAATTGATCCGGCCGGGAACATTAAGAAAAGTAATGCTTATTGGCGCAAAAGTGTAAAGGGCTTGGGCGACGCGAGCACGTGTAAAAGTGGGCGGTAATCAAAATTTGTCGTAAACGCAAATCGAACACGCGTTCGCCAGAGAGAGAGAGAGAGAGAGAGAGAGAGCGAGAGAGAGAGAGAGCGAAATAAACTCACGACTAAAGGGACCAAACAAGCGCGAGAACTGTAGCAGAATCCAACGGGATACAGAGTGCAGAGAGAGAGAGAGAGAGAGAGAGAGAGAGAGCGCACGGTTTGGAATCGACAAATTAAAGCTCATCATCGACACCTTAATTACAAGCGAATCAAATTCATCGCTTCGGTCCCCGGCTATAATGATCGTGCCATATCCGGTGCATTTTGCCTCCCTCCCCCCTTCGCGCCTTTTCCGCAATATAATCGGGCCAAGCTGTAACGTTGGCGCTGGATCCGCCAGCGTAACTCGTTATGATGCGCTGCTGACGCTCTCTCCCTCTCTCCCTCTCTCTCTCTCTCTCTTTGCCGCGAACGCACGACATCCTATTCTTCTAATAATCGCCGAGCGCAAAATCATCCCCTTCAATGGACCGTAATGCGTTCGATTATTACGGCCGCTAGGTGCATCCGCCTCTCTCTCTCTCTCTTGCTCTCATTATCTCTCTGGTTCTGGCTCTGTGCAGGCTTTGGTTCTCCAGCGGCCGCGATTAATTGCCGCGAGCAAAAAAGAGAGTCATCGATATGATGAGCTGTAGCGATCGTTTGGGGCGAGCGGCGTGAACGCGCGTGGAGCCATATATGCGGCGAATAAGGAAAGCGACTGCACGTGTTATATAAATTTGATATGCTGGTGGGTATGGGACACCAATCGGAAATTAAATATCGATTCCAAGATTTTTGGCAGAAGGCGAGATAAGAGATCGAGGGGAGGCTCTTTTTAGGAAACGGCTCGACAGAAAGAATCGAGGGGTTTATGTAGAGGTCGTTTATTGCTGCTACACTCGATACTTTATCTCCACGTATACATTATTATTGTTTGCGGAATATACATACAGGCACACTCTAATTCTAAAAAAGTCTTGTCCGCGTGATAAGTCTAAATGAATTATAAAGTATTAAAGTCAGTTAAGTTGTTAGCAACCATGCTTTCAATGACCGACGCAACCCATTCCAAAAAGTCAACGAAAAACCAATTTCTCCTCAAACTAACGTTCCCACATACACATTACACCCTTGCAAGATAAGCGGTCCACACGGATAAAGTTTCTTTTCATCCACCCCAAAACTACTTGGCATCGTTCGCTCCAGTCGTTTAAAACAAACGCACGCCTTAAAAGTCTCTACTATATATATATACTGCATGCCGCGCGGGAAAATATCCTCGCGCATGTACTATATGCACGCACGCATATCCATGGCCCATCGTATAGGTATATATATTTACGCATCACTCGCACAGAGGAGGTGGGATATGCATGCGGCTGCATAGGAAAGGCTGCATAGAGCTCGTTCGCATCGCGGATCGCGCGCGGAAACGAAGCAGCGAACGAACGAACGTACGAACGAACGAACTAACGGGCGGCCGCGGTAGATGGTATATATATGTATATGTATGTGTGTATAGCTGCACGAGGCTGCCCTGAACAGCGGAGCTGGAGCCGCGCGCGCGTATCTCGCGCGTGTTGTTGTAACGCCCCGGTACAGCGTGTAACGCGAGCCGCATGATGAACGATGAATAATAAAGGACGCCGATGAACAACAAAACGCGCGCGCGCGCGCCCGCGAAGCTCGGCCCTCCCCGAGCTTGGCTGTATATGGGTTCGCGGGAGGGTGAGAGAGAGAGAGAGAGAGAGAGAGACGAAGCCATACGCGAATAATGATCGGAAGCTGCAGGGCCGCGATGCGGTGGCGGCGACGCCGATGACGACGCCGATGGACACATGCCGTGACGCGGGCATCGATCGCGAGCCGAACCGTACGCTGATGCTGCCGCTGCTGCTGCTGCTGCTGCCGAACTGTGCGCGGCTCAGCTAAATTAATGAGGCGACGACCTGACGGCATTTTGACGAGTTTCGCGAAAAATGAGAGGAGTTGCGGGCCGGGACACGGGAGGATGAGCGGCTCGCTCCTCGATGGCGCGGATCATTATCTGCAGATTGCCGAGGATTTGTTGGGGGCTTCCGTTCGTTGGCGCTGTGTGCCGGCCAAGTGCTGGTGTAGAATTTTTGCGAGGTCGGTTGAGAAGTATCCTGTGTTATTTGACTTTGGTTCGCGAAACACCTCAGGAGATTTTAGCTACAAAGTCGAATGAATTATTGTATTTTAGAGTTTTTTTTTTTTGATTATGCTCTCTAAATCTAAATATGTGGATAGTCACAGATTACACGTGAAAGTCGTCCATGTAAAATATTTAGATATTCACTTATTCAATATGTAAGTTTAGGTGACTTAATAAATAGGTGAATATGTACGATATATACTACTTATAAAAATGAGTGAGATATCACATTGAAATAAGTGAATAATCACTA
>UELU01144433.1:28092-52162 GCA_900490025.1 Megastigmus dorsalis
GGCTTTGTTCGAGCAACGGATGAATGGAGCCGTTGAGGTTTCTGCATATACGTATATAGTTTGAAAAGCTTAAAAACGTGTCACAGTTTTGATGCGATTCCGAATAAAACACTTTCGCGGATTTTTCCCTGTTCTCTGTATATATGTGGAGCCGCGCGTGCAGGGAAATAGTATGGATGCGTTTATACGCTGGCGCGATCGAATTCGATCGAGGTTCCCGAGATCGTCGACCGTATACTCAAAGCTGAGAAAAGTCATTTGGTTGGCGATCGATGACTCTTTTTCTTCTTCGATTTATTTCTGAATGGACTTATAAGTTATGAAATTTTGAAGTTTTCTAGTTCTTGTATAATTATATCATCATTGCATGATTTATTATGGTTATGATACATATTTAAACGCGTAAATTTGTAACTTATTTGCTTTATAAAACTTATATATATATTTTTAGCGAAATACTCGTTTCTATAGTTTCGTCCGCAAAGTATAAGAAGAAGCATAATTAAGCCGAAAACCAAACATTTACATTTTGATTAACGACTCGGCGACTGCTGCAGCTCATCGATCAAATTCGCGAGTAACGCAAATTCCTGGCCGCGTGCACCGTCGATTCCAGCTCGAAAAAGAAAATTGTCGAGCTCGCCAGCAGCAGCAGCAGCAGCAGCAGTCCAACGTAGCGGCGCGCGGTAAAGGTAAAAAGCCTCTTCCAACTCGGCGCCTCGTAAAAATGAAAACGCATTATACATATAGACATGGCTATATATTTTTGCCTCCTCGGCCAGCGCAGCGGAGTCCGGCAGCGGCAAAACGACAAAATTGCCCCGAGTCCCGCGGCTATACGCAAGAAAGAAGTCGCGAAAAATTACCTCGCTTTTCCTGCATCGCGCGGCTCGAAATCTCCCGCTACATACAGCCGAAGAACCCAACCCTACACAGCTGCACATCCAGTATATATACATGCGCCGCGAGAAAGAAAGAAAGTGCACGTATACAGGCGAGCGAGCGAGGGAAAGCGCGTGTAATCGGCATGTTCGGCGTGCGTACATCGCAGAGAACAAAAACTCCCGCGTATACGCCCTCGTGTCCCCTCCTCTACATCTCCCGGCCCCACACACGCACACGCACGTACGCATACGGTATATAGGTATACAGAGAGAGATAAGGGGTTCGGGTCCGGGAGCGTGGCTCTTTTTTTAACGCGAAAGCGAGGCGGCCGCGCGCGAGACCGCGGTGTAATGCAACGTGACGTAACGTAATACGTCGAAATAATAGGTTGAAGCGCGGCTGCACATACGCGAGTGAGACGGAGAGCTGGTGCGGATGAGCCGCGAGAGAGGACACGAGACGCGGAGAAAGGAGGATGCGGAGGGAAAAAAACGGGAGAGGCTGCGTGTGCCGCTGCTGCTGCTGCAGCTTTAGGAAAAGAAGGGCGAGCGAGAGAGGCTACGCTGTCCTGTTCATTATGCAGCGAGAGGCGGCCGCGACCGTGATGCAGAAGCTGCTAGAGAGAGAGAGACAGAGAGAAGCAGAGTAGGCAGAGTAGGCAGAGAGAGGCGCGTAGGTAACGCCGAGGCCAAAGCTCCGTGCGCAACGCGTATATGTACAATTGGGGACTCGCCGGTTAATGAGTCGGCCGAACACAAAGCGAGAAACGTCCATTAAATAATGCGTAATGCAACGCCGTAACAGCCCTCCGCCCGTGTGTATACGTACGTACACGGACTCGCAGCTACCGTATATACCCTTTCCACCTCTGCCGCGGCAGCGGCGGCGGCGGTGGGTAAAAAGACGGCTTTTCGCGAAAATCCCACAGCCTATCTCTTTCTGTGTGCGTGTGTGTGTGTGTGTGTGTGTGTGTGTGTGCACCGCCACCGCTTTTACCGTGTAGTGCGCGCGCGAGACCCAAGCATGCACATGCAAGCCCCACTGCTGCTGCTGCTGCTGCTGCGCTGTTACTGCTTCGTTGGCGTACAGAGAAAGAGAGAGGGAGAGGGTCAAATCGCCAGCGATTTCTTTTTTTCGCCTCCTTGTTATTTCGGTTGCACGCAACTGTAGGTATACCAAGCTATAGCAACAGTATGTTTTGACTATTATCCGGCGACATATTTAATGAGCGGCTTTTATTTATTTTATATATCGCATACGTATATATACCATGTCGCAGAGCAATTTCTACTCGTTTCCTACTCCCTGTTAGATATATATATATATATATATATTCAACTTTTCCTGGACCTATGTGTGTATATATATATACGCATGGCTATAATTAGATGATTCGTTAAAAATGTTTTTCGGGCGCGCAGAGGAGTAGGTCGCGATATGCGAGTTTACTTTTTATCCGCTGGGACGGGACCAGAAACAGAGAGAGAGAGAGAGAGAGCGGATTTTTGTTGCTCTCGCGACGACGCTAATGCTCGAAAGTTAGTTTTTTAATGAGGCGGACGCAGTATGATGTTTTTGGCGTATGTATTATACGCGCGTGTGCGCGTGTGTATGAGTGCTGTATGCGTGACTCGATACGCGAGTGCTCGAAATACTCTGGTGCATTATAATATTTGTATCTTGGCATAAAGAGGATCGTACAAGATAAATATTTATATTTATTTGATGCTATACGGTTCATTGAATTATTCAAGTTTAAATAAATGTTGATGTGTTTAATATGCTAAATTTTAGTAAATGTAAGCCCCGCTTGTGATTAATTGTGTAATTACGAATTAATAAATGATAATAAGTGTCGTTTACTTGATACTTGATGGAGTGATAAAATTTATTAATGTTATGCTGCTTTGCATTATAAGCTATTCGATGCATTTATTTGTGAAATAACCCAACAGATTTTCGCGAAAAGTATATATAGCGTTCCAGGTAAACTTCTTGAGTGCAACTGACACGATTTTCATGTACTTTTTCCCTCATATATTATTAAGTAATACTAATTCATACTTATCGCATTTAATATAAATCGTGATATTAACTATGCGGCTAATTTATGTTATCATGGAAAGTGCATCGTGAAATATAACCATATTACGCATTAGATTAACCATTTCGTAGATTACTAAAAGCCCTTTAAAAATATTTAAATTTTTTAATATATATAATACCCGAAAACACACAATATTTAAGTTTCGTAAATGCAGTTTGTAAATATAATTATATCTTGTTGGACACCCCTTATTGTTTTTTTGTGCATTCGCGAGAAATGACGCACGAGTTTATGAAAAGTAATGTTAAATAATAAAGGAACATAAAGTATGCATGTAAAGCTTTATTATCTTGCCATGATATCAAAAAATTCCTTGCATAAGAACTTCTTAATGAATTTTTCTAATTAACACGAGCTGCGCCCATTCGTTTAAGTGTATACCTATTCCTTTAATGCAAACATATTTAATCCTAAGTATACACGGGACAAATGAATCACTTTTCAACAATCGATTAACTTCAAGCATTACCACTTTCTGATATTACTATTCACTCTTATGAAAACCTTCGCATATAATCCACTCGAACCGAAAAAAGAAACTCAATTATTCAATGCCACTTATGCGTCGATCGAATGACAAAAGTATCCGCGACCCCCGTGACTCATCCCCAAAAATAAAAGCAGCATCGTAAAAAGAATCTCGGCCAGACTTTAATTTGCGAGCAGCTCGAAAAGTCGAGAGACACGCCGAGTACATAGAAGCGAGCGCAGCGACGCAGCGGCGCACGAGGCAAGATGGTGGGGCTCTCGATCCGGCTCCTGAATTATCTAAACTTTCATCTAACCTCCCCTACTTATCTAATCGCTCGGCGACCCCTCCACTATTTTCTAGGCGAGCAAGTTCTGGAAGGGCGCGCCAAAGTGGCGGGGGGGCCAAGGAGCTCGAGTGGTGGGGATAGGAGCTCCTGTATTGCCGTCGGAGAGAGAGAAAGAGATTGTGAGTAGCCAAGGAGGGAGGGACGTGTTTTAACGTCCCTTAATAAATGCAGACCCTCCCCTCGTTCGTGTGGCGCCCAACGCTCCGGGCTGTATACGCCGTCTCTCTGTGGATTTTAGAAGCGATAACAAATAAGAAGCTTTTACTATAATTTATCGCTGCTTTTTACTCTTTAATTTCCTTCCTTTTTATTTTCTTTGAATTATCGACTATTAAGGAGAATACCGCTTTCGTTCCTGCGATTAAGATTCGATTTTACGGTTTTGTTGGAGGATTTGGCGATTAATGACAGTTGATGGACTTTGTTTCAGATGATTAACCTGTAATGTGTAATTTTGTAACGTAAGAACAGTTATTACATGGTATTGTTTTGTTCTTATGATTCTTATGATTATTACTAGTTGTTTATGGATTAACGCTCACAAATCATATGTTATACGACTGCAATTTTCATACGGCTTAAATTATTTATCGATTACGGTTTTGAACTGTCAGATAAAAATTCCATGATTATATTACTTGGTCTCGTCAAATACTGCACTTTTCAATAATGATTTAAACATGGATTGAAATTTTACTAATCCGAAATAAAGTTTCTGATTATTTATTCAAATATATATACCGAATAAATGAAATAGATTTCTATTTGAACTGTGTACAGTATACCGGTAACTTGTAGCTTGTTCTTGTTAGAATACCAACATAGTACTTATAATCATAATTATCTACTTCATTTCACAGAATAATCGGTCCATTATCCCCTGCGGAGAATAACTCAACAAATATCTAAAAGAACGCATCCACCTTTGGTTCTTTGAAATAATCGAGCGCCGCATATCCTCAAAATTATAAAGCAAGGTTTTGCGCGTACACATATATATATCTTTGGCGGTGGGGCCGCCGCACGTTATGATAAGCAATTAGGAGAATTACGCGCTCAACGATAACTTTAATACATGCAAATTGCAAACTGCTCTTCTCTCCGCGGAAGGCGAACAAAAAGAAGCGAGTCGAAAAAGCACCGTATCGATTATAAAGGCATTTGTTGGAGATACACACGGGGCGAGAAAGCAAGAAGCTGCTACATCGATCGCATCTTTTTCTTGACCAGCAGCAGCAGCAGCAGCAGCAGCAGCAGCAGCAGCAGCAGCGGTACTGCAGGTCCGGTTTCTTACTCGTACTTGCTAATCTTCTTTTTATCCCCCTCGAGCAGGACGACATGCGCACCCCTCGCGAGCGCGATGCGATTTGCATTTCTCGTGTGTGTATCCTTGCCCCGCGAGCCGCCGCTGCTGCAGCCATCCGGTGTACGTTGCGCAATAAAAACTTGGCGTTGTCTCGGGACGCCGCCGCCGCTAACTGCAACACTCTCTATGTGTGTCTCTCGGTGTGTCTCTGTGTGTGTGTGTGTGTGTGTATCTCTGTCTCGAGGGCGCGCGGGCTAGCGGCTAAAGTGTCGCGGCTGCAAATGAAGGAATTTCTTTTATATGAGACGGTTTAAATGTAAATGAAGTCCGCGTGCTTAAGAATGTCGGATTATTAAAGAGAGCCGCCCGCCGACGTCCACTCTCTCTCTCTTTCTGTCTCTCTCACTCTCTCGGCCACTCGAGCGAAACTACTCTGTGTGTACTTGGGAGAGGTGTGGGTTATATCCGGGGCTACCGCACTCTGCACACCTCGCGCGCGAGACCGTAAATTCTTTTAACATTTTAAAATAGATTTTTTTTTTCTCGCTCGCTCTCTCTCTCTCTCTAGCTTCTCGTCTACCCTCTCTCGCCTCCTGCTTTCGGCGTGTGTTTATGCGCTAATTATCTTGTGTTTCTTTAAGTACAAGTGTACGAGGGTTAACCTTCGCCTCTCTCTCTCTCTCTCTCTCTCTCTCGCTTCCTCTTTCTCTTGTTTTTCTTTTTCGGGGGTTAGTTTTAATGCGCTTTTGGAGAGGAGGGATTATTTTAGGAAATTATTACACGTGAAGAATCTGCGGTATATGTTAACGTGATGAATTCGCAGGTAGATTATTTGTCGTTAATTTATTATTGACAATATTGTAAAGTGCATTAATGCTTGCAATTCGCAGTTATGTATTAATAATTCGATACGTCATATTGATGGGGTGCGTTTACGTTAATTTTAAACAAAGTCACTTTTGATTTTTTCTCAATGTCTCAAATGTGGAAGATAGCTCGTTGGAAAATATTCGAGAAGTTGGGAACCGAACAATTTATTAAATTAAAGCGTCGAATTAACTATTTGCTTTTATCTTGTAATCAATATTGGCTTGGGAATAAGCAATTTTAATTTAGAGTAACATTAATTAAGTATAATTATATACTATTAATCGTTGGCAACTATATAATTTTATTCAGGTTTGTCATATTTTTAATTGCAATATTAATCTAAGTGTGAACACAAAAAATTGTCAAATTCTAATTATGTTGTCATCAGATTCATTAACATTTGACTACATTTTGTATTGACAGGAAAAATAAATGTAATTCAAACTAGTTGACTGGTTATTTAAAATTATTAATAAGTTTTTTGCACAATTTGTTGCTGTGCAAATTATATTTAGAAACGTTAATAGTACGCGTGCATACACTAGTTCATGTTCTACATTAGGTTCATATAAAAAAACTAAATATTTTTGCAGTAATTGTAATTTCAGCTCGAGAAGTTTTGTTTTATTAAAATATATATTTAATTTCACTTTCGTTACAGCTTTTACATAGAAAGTTTATCAAAATTTGTAAAAAACATTAATATCGATCAAGAATCCAACAATACTCAAATACTTGCATTTCACAATCGCTATTAATCAAGTACACTTCTCTTACAGTACAAAAATCAGTAAATAATTCCGCAGGTCAAGAATGCGAAAGTGGAGCTCTGTGATTTCCGCAGATTAATTTTCAACGCGACTCATCGCAATACGCGGAGGCGGCTGCACACACACACACACACACGTATAAACACACGTGGCTCGGCGCTAATCGAAGCGAACTCTTTTACAAAGAAATATCGCGTGAAAGAGGCGACGAACCCTGTGCAGCGTCGGCGGCGGCGTCAGCGGCTTGGCTCGGCCGCAAAAAACCTATCGGCGTCGCAATTACCGGCAATCATAGATAGATCAGGCGATACAGCGTCGCGTGCGCCTTTATTTTTCCCGTCCATTTAAAAACGCGTTAAAATGCAGAGAAAAAAGCGAGGAGAACGAGGGAGAGCCGGTGGCGGGTGGTGGAGGGGTACCGGGGGGAGGGGGGAAGGCCAAGGAGATCGAGCGTGCACATATGTATATATATATACGGCGCTGGATGTTAAAGCGGAGGGCGCGACGCGTCGAGGGGGCGGCGGCGGTGGCGGCGGCGGCTGCTGCTGCTGCTGCTGCTGCTGGCGGCGGGGATGAGAGGGAGAAAATGCAAAAAGGCGCCAGGGAACTCGCTCAATACCGGGCCGCGCTGCGCAAGCGCCTTCATTTTGTTTTTCCTAGGCTAGGCCAGAGAGAGAGAGAGAGGTGAGTGCAGCGCGCGCAACGACCCAAGCGGTCCAGCGTCGCTTTTGGCTTTTTCCAAGATGGCCGACAAACTCTCTGCGCTCTCGCCGCTCGACTATGTACAGCCAGAGCGGAGAAAGAGGAAGAAACGAGAGCGAGCGCTCAGCGGCATCGGTAAGCAGTTCCAAGCCGGAGATCCTGAAAAGTCGGGATCTGCCGTACCGACTGCTAGCGATGCGATGCCAAAGGACGAGGGAGAATGCGCCGCCGAGCGGCGCTCCGTCTCGGCTCGATTCGTTCGGATTTTAATGAGGGCTTTATCATTATTCTTCCGGCGATTGAAAAATTGTGATTTTTTTTTTACTTTTGCATTTTTTGGTTTTTTATTTATTTTTTTTTATTTTTGTGAAAAAAAAAATATTTTTTATACTTTTTTGAAAATCAAATTTTTTTCCGGCGACTATTGCATCTGCTGAATACTCAAGCAGTGAGATACGTGCATTGATGCAAAATTGTCAACATCGTGAAAGTTTACACGAGTTACATATTGCATAATTTAGAATATGTTACGTTACTTTTACAGAGCTGTAAATGCTGCCATATCGGAATTAAAAAAATCAAAGTAAATTCAAGGAAATGAAATACATGGATATTGAATATAAATTAGTTCTATCAATAATACGAATGAGCACTTGTTGCAGTAGTTAAAGACCAAGTAATCAGACAACTTTAGATAGAATAAATTAATGATGTGGGTGCAATTGGATCGAAACATATAATATTATTGAATGTTTTTTACAGTAGTTAAAGACAGAATAATCAAACTACATTAATCTCCTTACTCCATACCGAGCTTTCCGGCAGACTGTATAACCATACATATGAGTCGTTTTCGTCGTTTTCCATATAATTATGGAAATAATGGTTTAAAAAATCAGAACATCTACCAGAACATATCCTTACATTACTAAATAAATTCTTTTTATGTATTAGTACAGAAGTTAATAGAAATTAAGAAAAATTGTAAGAATAGTAATTTTAAACGGAACAAAAACGACTCATAGATACGGTTTGAGGGTTTTATTAAGCAAATTAAATGGGTTAAGCTGAATTCAACAAGAAAAATATAGTGCTTATATAGTGCGTAAATTGACAATCTAAAAAAATTTCAAGTAGTTTACAGGTGTTATAGTCAGGGATCTAAATATATTTACACTTTTATTTGAATACATAACATTCGTTGTTTTTGAATGTTTGCATTGGATTGAATATTGTACAGCTGGATGGTGCGTTCTTTAATAATAAATTAAAAATATACAAAACTTTTGAGTCTATCTTTCGACTTTATAATTAATGTCTCTGTGCATCCCATTTTCCATAAATAAATTAGATGTTAAAATTCGGTATGCTGAACAATAATTTAAATTGCACGGATTTAAATGTCATATTAATAAAGAAAACCACTTTTCGAACAACTACATATTTCATCAAAGACGATTTAAATAAACAAAAATTCATTAGCCCAACTAAAATGATAAGTTATCTTAATTATTTAATTTTTGCGAGACGCAAACATGAATACAAAACGTTGCGCGGGACGAAATTTCACCGAATTACCCATCATCGCACAAATCGTACGGTAAAAATCCGCACACAAGCGTTTCATTGAAAAGTAAAAGAGGCAAACCGCGCAAATAAAATCATTCGCGCCTATAATAGCAAATTAAACACAATCACTCTGACGTTCTCGCTTGTTAATTCACGTAACCGTCAATATATTCCGCGCTGTATATATAACGGACCGATTCATGCCTCGCTCACGCGCTCCCGCCACAACTGCATACACTATATAAACATTCGCGTGCGTCACATCCTAGAAATATCGAGGAGAGGCAGAAAAAAAAAGGAAAAAAAAAAGACTGAAAGTTGCGGGTGATTGACAATCATATGGTCCATACGCGCGACCGCCGCTCGCGTTCATACACGACGCGGCGCATAATGGCAAGCCTATTTCCAAGCATTTCTAGGTAACCCATAGACCTTTAAGAGAGTGCATTCCACCTGACGCTGCGGCTCGCTCGCTCGCTACCTTTTTTTTTCTCTCGCTCCGCGGTAGCAGCGGAGCACACACGTGTCAAAGCCCCGCTGAGCGGAGAGAGAAAAAAAGAATTAGACGCGCGTCGTCCTCTGTGATACGATATATATTCTATGGGGTGTCGTGCTGCGTCGACGACTCTCTCTCTCTCTTTCTCTTTCTCTTTCGCAACGTATGCACACACAGGAGCTGGTGACGTCACTGCGGGGCCGCGTATCGAGTCCGTATATCAGTCAATATATACGGCTGCTGGCTCTCTCCTCTCTCTCTCTCTTTCTTTCTCTCTGTGACGTCATATTTACATTGAACCACCAGTCAAAACGTTCATTCGCATCGGGAACGCGCCGCTCGCTCAACGTACACACACGCACACAGAGAGAGAGAGAAAGAGAGAGGCATGCGACTCTATATATACACAGAGGAACGGCGAACGAACTCCCGGCGTATGCGCGTGCGACTTCTCTCCACAAAGAACAAGTTTCCATTTCCGAGTTAGCGAACGTGCACGCTTGCTTTCTCCTTCTCTCTCTTTCCCTCTCTGTATCTACTGCTTCGCTCCTCTATCTCTTTCTCTCTCTCTCTCTCTCTCTATTTCTCTGTGAGCAGGGTATACATGTGTGCAGAGAGAGAGAGAGAGAGAGAGAGAGAGAGAAAGCGTGAAAATCGAGGAGTTTCCTCCGGCGCGGAGGGTAGCGCACACGAGGCGAGCGCCATTTTGAGAGCAGCAGCAGGATCAGCAGCAGCGGTAGAAGCAGTCGACGACTGCTGGTAGTTTTCCACGAGACGCGCCGTTACTACGCGCTTGCGACGACACGCGCGGGTTCGTCTCGCTTCGAGCTGCAGTTAGAGCTGGGCAGGAAAATAATGAGCGAGGCTCGATTGATAATGGAGGAGCGAATGCTCGAGAGGCTTCGAGGCCGTTGCCGCCGAAAATCCCTGTTTATCATGTTTCTTTTGCAGCCGCTCTATTTCAAGGGGAAAGGTTGACTGAGCTTTCCGAGACAGACGAGTAGATTGTCCGACGTTATTCTTCAGCGAGTGGAGCTTTATCAGAGATTTATTCCATTGCGTTCATGAATATATGTAGGTAGCTTCTTTTTTAAACAATTACTGTATCTATAATGTTCGCGTTCGAGTAGAATCGATATAATAATAATTAATGTATTCGGCATAATGTTCGATTCAGATTAGCATTATGCCGTTGTTATTGAATAGAATGAGCTAATAACGTATATGTGTATTCAAAGCGGTAAGAGGAACAAAAAGTAGCGAGAAATTTTCAATGTTATTCGAAGACTACTATCATTTATCTGTAAAAGAATTCTATGATTCCGTTTTAAACAATTTATAACATAATTCGGTTCGCGCGAAAATATTTCTCTCAGTTTACAAAGAAACAGATGAATACCAATACAGGAGTAGCATTGGAAACATTCCTTACGGAGAATTTGCATATTCGAAGAAACAATTTTCCTGCATCACTGAATAAACTAACAAAATATTTATGCAATACGCGTGTACAGAGTCTACGTTATGCACAGACCTCGCGAAATAGTTTAGTTAATTATCGCAATGAAATCGTTCGGCAGTCTTTCAGGGAAATCGAATTTGCCCGAATTCGCGCGGCATTCAACTGGCGATTGTTTATCATTAACTAATCTTTAACTGCATCAACGTGTATTCCTCGGCAAATGAACCCCTCTCCCCCTATCCCCCTTCCCGGCGTTCACGTCGCCGCGAACTGCGCGCTCTAAACGCAATAATTTTAAACACAATGTATTCGACAATATGTAAACATTAAAATCATTCAGTCAATGATGCGGAACCGTGCAACAATTAAACTTACAATTGCGCATAATTAATTACCCGACGGTGGCGGGCAGCAACAGCAGCAGCGTACATATCTAAACCCCGTATTCAACGATTTCTTCATCCCTCTCTCTCTCTCTTCCTATATATATATATACATCAGCGCGCACGATTTCCACGCGAACTGCAAATAATTCAAAAATTACCTGCATAATATAACGCCGAGAGCTAAAGAAAAAAGAGAGTATACGGCGGGGCGCACGAGAGGGAAGCTCTCGGCTACGAACAAAAAAAAAACGAAAAAAAAACGCGCGCTCGGCTCTTCGAACGAGGAGAACGAGTATACGACGTAGCGGCGGCGGCGGCGGCGGCGGCGGCGGTGTCGGCGGCTGCAACGCTGCGCCGCTGCAAGCGAATGCAAGAGCCGAGGGGGGAAATCGAAAAAAACAGCCGAGAGAGAGAGAGAGAGGGAGCGTTTCGGAGGGTATACGCGCGCGACAGTCGCGTCGTAAAAGTTCAGCTCGTTCGGCCGCCAGGCAGCAGCGGCTCTCGGGAGAGCATCGAAAAGAGCGGGAGCGAAAGCGAGAGAGAGAGAGGTAGCGAACGAAAGAGAGGGAGAGACAGAGATAAAGATAGGAAAGAAGCGCGCATATAAACGAGCGAGATGCAGTTCTCTCTCCCTCGTCGCGCGCGAGTGAAAGAGAGGAAAAAAACGAGAGGGAACGAGAGAGAGAGAGAGAGAGAGAGAGAGTCTGTGTGTGTTCGCACGCAGGCGCGCGCATGTGTGTGTGTGTATGCACGGAGGAAATTGCGCGACGATGATATTGTACCGTCCGAGTGCTAAAAAGAGAGAAAGAGAGAGAGAGAGAGAGAGAGAGAGAGAGAGAGAGAGGGACGGTATTAAGCATAATTCGCGCGTTTATCGCTTCGAAAAAGCTCGTAACGCCAAGAGATCTCTCGAGCTCTCGCGTATATAGGGACAGAGAGAGCGAGAGGCGAAAGCGGTAAAGAGAGAGAAAGAGAGAGAGAGAGAGAGAGAGAGAGAGGCGGGCGAAGCAATGGCGTGCCGCCGCCGCCGCCGCCGCCGCGCGCGGTCGTTTCGCCTCGAGTGGTTTTCCTGAAAGCGCCTAAAAACCGGCGTCGGCGGCCCTCCTTCTCTCCTTTCTCTCTGCCAACCCCTCGCGGCTTTCTCCCATACATGCTTATATATATATATATATGTATACAGATATATATGTGGATGTGCGTAGGAGCGAACGCCCACCCCGAGCCTCTCTCTACCGGCCGTACATGCGCGAGCGAGTCCCTTATATTCGCCGTACAGTAGAGGAGCAGAGTAAAAATTATTCTAATTCGCGAATAGGGAAACGGGGTAGGACTGGCGCGTGTGCGCGAGGTATAAATTACTATGTTAATGCCGAAGGAGTGAGTCCGCGCGCGAGACTATTTTATGCTCGTGCCTTTGCTACTCCTGGGCGCGTACAACGGCTCCCCGCCGCCGACGTGTATAGCTCGCTGCAGCGTTATTTAGTTAACGGTTATTATAATTTGGCCGTTAACTGCTTGAAAGCCGCGGTGTTTTCACTCGCGACTTGCTTGAGCTACTGCACTTTTTGCCCCCCTTCTTTTTCCAAGCAATTTCATCAAGCTGAAGTTGTATTTTGTGTATTAATTGGTATTATCCATATGGCGCTCGGATGAAGCGGTTTTAATATTAAAATATTGTTGTTAATATGATTTTCCTGAGAGATAATCGAAAATATTAACTTGCGATGTAGAACATATATACATAAATATTGTCACATTCAATTATCTAAAATTCAATCTTGCCTGAAAGGATTACGTTTCGTTCACATTCTCAAACGAGGAGTTCTAATCAGGTTTTGGTCAGACAAAAATAAATTCTCCCGAAGGCAGGATTTTTATAAATAATTGAATGAAAAGTCTTAAACTCTCCGTTTATGGATTGAGTTTTATTTTACCGAAAGTATTTCAAATTACGTAGCCGGAAAAAATTATTGATTAAACAGAGAAAAAAAAGGAAGGGTGCCGATGCATATGCTGCAAGTACGAAAAACGGAAAAAAACGATACAAGCCTAGCGCTATTCTTGTGAGATTGCCAAGATATAAAATGAAAAAAATTAGGATTCGAGGAAATGCAGGAAAACATCATAAATTTAAAGTCAAATTAGATTAAATGATAAAGTGAAAATATTATCACGCATTAAGTAATATAAGATCATATAGACTGTTCATGCTTGCGTCAATTATACCGATTCATATATTGACAGATGAATTCTGTTCTTATGGGTAATTTTCTTACATTATTCTGACAATTTCCTTGGACGAAAAACCCACAGGCAATTAATTTTCTTGGACAATTTTATTAATTTCATTTGCGGGCATTATATATGATACTTTTTTTTTAAATTTACTAAAAATCAGTTTAATTTGAAGAATGAAAATCTCGTTACATGCCATCCATACATTTTAATTAACGTCCCAATCACCAGCCCAACAAGCTTACAAACAATTATTCGTTATTCGTCCGCGTTAAACATATCGAGAGCTCCGAGCTCGGCAAGCGAAAAGCTCGGGAAAAAACCACGAATTCCGTATGTAATACGTGCACAGGCAGACTCGGCGAGAATTAGAATATTTATCTCTCTCCCCCAATATTCGCCAGTCCAGAATACACGTATTCACGGGCCATCTCATATCTGCTTTCGCGCGCCGCGCCGAGGGCCGAGTCATGCGCGCTCGGCAATTTTCGCTCACACACACGCTGCGAGCGCGAATCACAGAAACAGAAAGGAAAGACAGAGAGAGTATGTCGACTCAACTGCCATGAACATTAAGAACGTTTCAGCGTGTGGCAATTTAAGCGTACGACAGGGACGGGAAAAAAGCAGCAGCGGCAGCAGCAGTGACGGCGGAACAGAGCGGAACCAAGAGGGAAAAGAGAGAAGGCATTTTTATGTGTCTTCCATGGTCGAGCGTTGCAGAGAGAGAGAGAGAGAGAGAGGAGGCGAGAGCACCACCACCGTACGAGATTAGGTTTAACGGCGTTAATTTTAAAAAATTGCCCCGTCGCGAAATTGCGCAGTTTTGCGCTCGCTATACGCCCCGGGATAAAGTTACTCTTTAGGGGGGAGGTGGGAGGAGTAGGAGCCGAGTTAGGGGGGAGGGGTTACTCTTACGGCTCTCCACACGGCAAAACCAAGCGCTATGCAGCAGCAGCAGCAGCAGCGTCCGAGTTACGTCATTTTTGTCAAGGATTCGGGGGCTAATTCTGGAACGATGAGTCTTGCGCGAAAGTTTTTACTTTGAAGGATGGGTTTTTACGCTTTTCTCTGTGTGTGTGTGTGTGTGTTTCTGTTCTGCTCTGGCTTCGCTCTCCTCCATTTGCCTGGCTCGCTCGATTCCGCGTGGGGTCCGCCTCGAGCCGGCTCCGAGGCTCGCGAAATTATCTAATAAATCAGGGACTTTGCTAATCCCGTATTCTCGGCGGCGGCTACGGCGGCGACGGCGGTGCGCGGAAAAACTTTGCCCGGTTTCATGGAAATTTACGCCGAGGGTCGTCAGTTTTAATCGGTGCTAAAAAAGTTTTAGCAAAATTAAAACTATTTTACTTCGGAAGAGAAGGATATATATACATATATAGGGGGATAGTGTTTTTGCATTTGGCCGCGTTCTCGCGAGACCCTTTTGTCCCCAAAGTATTTCCTGACATGTACATTTATACAGTACGCGAGGAAGAAATTCAAAAAACGAAATTTTCATCTCTCTACGTCATTAATCCACGTAATTATATTTGATATTAAATATAATCGAATATCGGTGTTGTGCTTGATGCGCGTCGCGCTCGCCGCTCTGAATATTACGGCGAATAAATTTATTTGATATTGATATTACATAGCATTCGACAAATTCGTTAAGCGAATCATTAATTTCAATAAGGAAGTAATATTGCAAATTACTACCTTATTATGCGCAGCTTATCACGCGCACTCAATTAAGCGTAACAATACACGTCTACATCGTACACAGAAATATACACACATATAATATATATATATATAAACACCACCCGCACACAAGCACACGTGCAGGATACTGCACGTATGCACAAGTTTTTGTGTTTATTTTTCTATTTTTTTTTTGCGTTCAATAGATTTAATTGGTCAAAAGTTGCTGCATCGCGCAGGGCCAATGTGCAGCTCTAATCAAATTTGCTCGCCGCGCCCAATGTACAAACAGGGCGCCAAAACTTTGGGCCGAAAATCATTGGCGAAATAAAGGCTGTATACGCGAGCTGCGCCCCGCACATACAGTATGCAACGCTACACACCGGTATATCTATCTATATATATATATATATATATATGTGTGTCTATATGTATATGTATAGGAGTGCAGGCAGAGGTCGGCCTTGCGCTCGCGCGGCTCATATTTTATAGAAGCGAAATTTTCGGACAGCGCGTACATTCACTTTTCCATCGGTATAATCGAAAACGGTAACAAGAATGCCGGACGAATCGACAGGAGAGCGCGGAGAAACGCACACGTGTATCCACCGAAGAGGAGGGACAGCAGAGGGGGAAGGGAAGCGCGGGGAGTGCACACAAGGTTAGTATATGGTACAGTCGCGGCTCGAATGCCATAGGGATATACGTATATACAGGTAGGACGGGAGCGCGTGTGCGCAGCTAGGAAAACGTGCTTTTTCACCTTTCGCCTGACAGAATATTCCGTCAATAATTGATAAACGATGATCGAGGAGAGAGAAAGAGAGGGCGAACCGGAGCTAGTGCAGCGATGCAACGCTTTTTCGAGATCTCGAGCGAGTCGAGCGCGTACGGGAGCTTTTTTTCCCGCGCTATATATAGCGCCGATTTTTGACGTGAAAATATATCTCGCGATATGTATAGACGGCTCGGGGACAAAATCAAAAACGCCTCTTGAACTTGAAATGGCGCGAGCGCGACGTTATACGAGGGCCACGATAGGTATAAGAACTGGCCGTTTGTCAAATGCTTTTGGCCGCAGCTGTGCTCTTTTGAGTGACTGTGCATATTGTCAGTTTTCGAAATCCGAGGTTTGCCCGGTCGAGGGAATTTTTCCCGGAATATCCTTATAATGTATATCTATTAATTTTGTGGCCGTAAAAGGCATTGATTAAGATTATCGAATTATATTTATATTCAAATGTAAAGGAGTCACAGGTCAATGCCACGCATCGATACTATTCGATCGTAAAAGAATAATAACGTTACACACATGATCCGCGTATTGGCGAAAAGCGCTGGGAAATAATAATAAGCTGAAAATGTCCAGTTTCGAAGACGATAATAAGTCTGGATCGTGACATTCATCGAAATTTATTATAATCGAATTCAATGATGCTTTTAAATACTCATTCGAATATGCCATAATGATCGGAAGAGCGCGTGTGTTCAGATTACACGCGCGTACGCCAATAATATTTTCATTGTTTTTGTCGCCGCCGCCGCCGCCGCCGCTGCAGCTCCACCACCGCCACAGCCACCGCCACCACCGCCACTGCACTCGGCTTTAATTAAGCGCACGCACGAGCCGCGATAGTCGCAAAGAATTTCAATGTTTTCCAATGTGACTTTCATTACGGGAAGCGATAAATCTTTTAACGCTGCGCGCTGCACCGCACTCGCTCGAAGCTTATAGAGAAAAGAAAATAGACTGCAGCGGAGAAACTTTGCTCTCCCTGGGGTTCGAGGCGAAGGGGACAGGGACAAATATAATAACGGCGCACTCTAATCGACCGAAAGTCCAGCGACGAACACGTCGATATCACCCGCCGATCAATTGTATATATCGTCGTGTGCAGCAATAACAATCAGCGCGACATCAGCAATGTTGATTGCCGCAACGAAATTAACCGAGCTATATACCAGCCTCTGCGCTCACACGAAACTTACATTTTCCCGTACGAACGCAATGCCAGAATTATATATATGTAAAAGGGAAAATCCAATACTGCCGAAATAGCAGACGAAGCAGGGCAAAAAAATTCCAAATTCAAGATTTCCCTTTTGCTCTCGCTCTCTCTCTCTTTCTCTCTGACTCCCTCGTCCCTCTCTTTAATTTATAAAAGCTGTAAAAAAAAGCAGGAGAAAACAAACAAGCACAGTGCAGCGCCCGAGCAGCAGCAGCAGCAACAGCAGCAGGGAGAGAGAGAGAGAGAAGGGGAGAGGAAGAAAAGGTAAAACAAAACAAAAGCTAAATGCATTTTCCCCGCGGCCCTGGAGCTTGCACTCATGGTTATAACGAAACTTCCCCCCCCCCTCTCTCACCGGTCCGCTAATGAAAAATCAGTGGCGCGACAGAAAAGAATCTTGCACGTATACTGCACAGAGGGAGAGAGAGAGAGAAAGAAAAAGGGACGGAAGTAGTATATAGGAGCCGTCGTCGAGTTTGCGCCACATGCAAATACAACGCGTTCGCGGTGCAGTGCGATCCTGAGATGGCAAAAGAGCCAGCGGTAGAGACAGAGAGAGAGAGAGAGAGACGCCGCGACGCAGCTTCCGGGACTCGCTTAAAATATTGCCGTGCGAATTATCATAGCATCTGAAATTAAAGGGTCGAAATTCGGCTGTGTATACACACGGAGACACGAGTAGGCGACGCGATGGCCCCGGCTGGAAAATAATTTCGAGTCCCTTGTAAGGCAGAGAGAGAGTGAGAGAGAGAGAGAGAGAGAGAGAAAGGAGGGTCGTCGAGCTCGCCGTGGATCCACAGCAACATCAGCAGCAGCAGCGGGTGAGAGAGAGAGAGAGAGCTACTGCGGTCCTCCTGCGGAAACAAGGGAGAGAACAAGAGAGGGAACGACGCTGCCGCCGCCGCCGCCGTCGCCTGGGGAGAGCGAGGAAAAACGCGAGAGAGCGAGCGAGAGCAGCCGTACCGTTGTCGCTCCAACAGCAGCAGACTCTCGTGCGCGCGTCGCTCTCGCTCCCCTTCTAGCCGTCCTATACGTTATACGCAGAGACTCCGGCTCTCTCTCTCTCTCGCGCGCGAGACGAGGACCATGGATTTTTCCGGGGAGCTGCCGCCGCTGCATTTTTTAGCCGCTGCCTATTTTTCGCCGACGCGCGCCGCCAGCAGCAGCAGCAGCAGCAGCGGCGGCTACGGCGGCTACGGTAGCGACGGCGGCGGCGTCGGCGGCGTCGGCGGTGCGATTTTTCTTGCGGAGCGTCTGCGCGGCCACGCCCAGCACTCGCGATGGCGGCCACGAAAATTCGTCGCAGGGGCGGCGCCCTTACTCCCTCGCAGCTCTCTGTCTCCCTCTCTCTCTCTCTCCCCCGTGCTTTCGCGACCGCCGCCACCGCCACGTCTTTTTCCCGCTGTTTTTCTCCTCTTCTCCCGCTTTCCTGCAGTCTCTTCCTTGCCGCGCTCCTCTCTATCTCTCTCGCTGATCCACCGCGATGCGTCTCGCTCGCTCCTGGGTTAGACCGTACGGCCGTCCTTCTCGCTTTAACGTTGCTAAAGCTCTTTTCGACGCTTTCTCTCTGTTTTCCCTGCCTACCGTCCTTCCTCTCTCTCTCTCTCTCTGGTTCGGTCTCGACGCTCCGTCGTCCCAGGAGTGTAGTATAAAGGACCCCCGCCGGTGTTGGACTTTGGGGCCGAGGATGCTCTCCGACTCTCCGAGGCCCTTGGCGACGACGCTTGCCACTATTTTACCTCCCTCTCCCTACCTATCTCTCTCTCTCTCTCTCTCTCTCTCTCTCTCTCTCTCTGTTTTTTTCATTATTCCTTTTTTTTTGGTTGCTGCTGCCTTGTTTTTGTCTTTTCCCTTTTGTCGGGTAACTCTCTCTGCGCGCGATGCAACAATGCACCGACAATGTCTTTGTTGCGAATTCTCTGCCGAGCTCGGAAGCTTCTTTGTTCTAATAATGAGTTAATTAAATTTTTTGATCGATTGCATAGCTTATACGCGTACCCACGATACCTACGTCTCTTTCGTCGACGCTTAATTCGATCGGATTAATCGTGACTTGTACGTATCGGTCGCATTCCACCGTGATCAAAGTTGAGCTAGAAAAATACTTTTTTCTTTTCTTCTCTAGTTACTGTGCAGTCGAAAATGATTGTGTCGTCGAGTCAAAATTGCAGCTTTAAAATTGCCATTAATCTTTTCTCTGCATTCTTTAACGTTATTAATGTATGACACTGGACAAAATCAGCAAGTTATTCACGCGTATCAATGAACGGTGTGTGTATATATATAATTCAATTGAAAATAAATTCACTTTTCGCGCGCAATCGAATATACTCTTCAATATTAAAGGGAATGAGGTATAAAGCCGTGAAATTTTACTATCGAGCGTGAACACATCGAGCTACAACCATCCACCCCTTGAAATCACACCAAGACAAAGCGATACTCCTCCATCGAATTCCTTACACGTGCAAATCTTGGATCGAAAAACTATTTTCCCGAACGACGCTCTCCATTCGAATTTGAATTAAAGGCAGGATTCCCAATCGATCAGCTCTCTCCCCCCAAGAAATCTCCCGAGCAATTGAACTCGAACGAAGAGACTCGAGATTCCCCTCTTGGCAAGATTCCCTCGTTTCTTTTTTCACGCCAATGCAAACGGATGGTACGCTCGACTGCGACGTTCTCGGCACGCGTACAATAGGGAGCTCCGGGCGACTTTACGGCGCAGCACTTGGACCGTCCCCAGAACACGGCGTATTTAATTTTGACGCGGACTTTAGCTTCGCCAGCGGCAAAGAATCAATTTCCTCGAGCGGAGACTCGCTCTTTCTCTTTCTCTCTCTTTGCTGATTGCACCTGGTTGCACCGACCATGGCCGCCAGCGAAATTAGCGCGAACGAGGTAGCAAATTGCTTCTCGCCTTGAGAGAAATAAAAGGAAAAAAAAAAGAAGAAGAAGAAGAAAAAAGGGAGTAGTCTCCAGTTAGCGTAACCTCGCTGCGGATGTTTTCACTCTGAGAAATTGATAATTTCTCGAGTTAATGGGAGATTTCTAATAGAAAGGAAGATTAAGAAATCACGCTGCAAGCGGATCCTAAGTGTAATTTTCGCGTCGAACGAAGGGCCATTCAATTCAATATACGGCTCTTTTCTTTCCCCATTGTCTTTGGCGACAAATGCGCCGCGTCGTGTTTTAATGGAAAATCCCTGTCCCACCTGATTATACCCGAAATTATAACCGTATATACATAGCGTAGTATTAAAGATTACCTCGATTTCTTTCTGTATTATAATCGAGCTCTTGCACACCTCCTAAAAGTGAATGCAATTGTATAACAGTCGATCGAATCACGATTATCGGCTTTCCACTGGCTGCATATATAGCGCGCGCCCGCGCATAATATTAAATCCACGCTTTTCATCAGCATAACCCAAGGACAAAATTACGCGGAACAGAAGCAGCTGCCGCGGCAAAAGTAACCCTCCATACTACCTCCATCCACACACACACACACACACACACACACACATGGACACACGTACACACATAGAGTTCGCCTATTGAATTTGGTATTCGCGCTCGAAGCGCAACCATATACGATTTGCATCCTGTAACTAATCACTGATTAATAGTGATCGAGTAAGTTAGTGTTTTGACAACGAGTATAACCCTCTCCTCTCTCTCTCTCTCTCTCTCGCTCTATACCTTTTGCCCTCCGGACTCTTGCGTACCGGTGATGTGTATGCGTGTGTGCGCGATCAAAATGTGTCCGTCGGCTCATCAATCATTCATTTCCGGCGAAATGGCGACGCGCTGCCGCATAACTTAGGCAGCGGCGGCGGGACTCGCGATCGCCGCGGCCCAACAACAGCACAGGTGGTCAACTCTTCAAATATTAACGAGGCCCGCCGCGCGTGGTGTGGACCTCCTGAGCCAAGCCACATATATTTCAACTCGTACGCGCGAGCGAGAGGACTTTATCAAAACGATCTTGCGAGAACGAGGCGGTGTTAGAGGGAGGGAGGGGGGGGAGGGGGAAAGAGCTCGAAATCGGCTAGTAAAATGCAAAAGTGGCTAAAAGCTTTCGGTAGTTACATCCGGTGCGAAGTCGGCCACGAGCGGCCACCGCCACGCCGAGAGGATAATGGCCAAGTCGCGTAAGGAAATGAACTACGCGCTCCGGTGCGCAGGATATGATGCCCGGCCTATATAGCCCTCCTCACCCCTCCCCGCGAAACAATCGCTCGTGCTGCACATGCAGGTTAATGCCGCGCGCACAGGCCAACGGTAGCAGACCTCCTGGTGCCTCCTATATATATATATATGTATAAGGCATTCTTTATCGCGCATTGCGAAGAATGAATCTAGTCGCACGCCGAGGAGGGAGGAGAGGCTCGTGTGCAGTGCAGGACGCAGCCTATGCACACAGTGTGCCGAGTAGTAAGGTCGCGCAATCGTCAGACGCATCGTATTGATTTTTTCTCCCTTAACGCGAACAAAAGAGACTGGCTCTCCTGCTGGTGCAGCTCTCGCCTGTGTTTTATACCTTGCTTTTTCTTTTTCGTCTGCTTCTCCCTTGTCTCGCTCACTGGCTGCACCGGCCTCCGCGTGATTATTCCGCTTACCGCGAGGATATCCGATAATTAGAGAACAATTATAACGAATATAGATGCGAGAGCTGGATAGAGAGACTCGCGAGTGTCGCGGTGCTACACACGTCCGTGTGTGTCTGCTGCTGCTGCTGATGATGCCGGACAAAGTACGACACAACGACATACTCGGCCTGGGTTATATATTCGCGGACTATGTGGGATGTCTGTCAGGAGCGCGAAAGGCACGTAGCCGAGCAAAAATTGAATTCGGGCCTTTACCCATCATCACAATTGCTACCGCTAACTCTCTCTCTCTCTCCCTATCTCTCTCTCTCTCTTGCTCTTGTTCCCTCTCACTCGCACTCGCCCAATCGCGCGTTTTCATTTGCATTTGCATGTCTAGTCATTATATTAATGGAGTGAAAACTACCGCGGCGCTGCAGTGCCGAGGAGTACATTTTAATTATGTTTATTAGCGACGAAGGTAACGAGATTCCATCGAGAGAGAGAGAGAGAGAGAGAGAGACGGGATGCACGATCAGCCGCATAATATGCGAGAGAGAGAGAGAAAGCGCCTGGCGTCGTTTCGCGCGGCCCGACTCGACAGTTACAAAATCGAAATTTGCATTTGTAAATCATATGCCGCTGAATGCGCGCAATTTCGAAATGAAGGATGAAAGATCAAAGCGCGTGATGAAATCGCCGTCTAGTTATGTCGGCCAATAGCGCGCCAGGAATTGTTCGTGACAATGCGTATATATATATATATACACGTTCGCGCAAGGATTTGCGACTAATAAGGAATACCTCCGATTTAGACGGTATTGGCGATAGTCCGTGTGGAGCGCGCGTTTTACGAGAGATTCGGTTTTATTGCGAGTGGCCGTATCGTTCGGTAAATATTTGACGGGAAAGTTGCGGTAACATTTAATCGTACATTTATTAATCAAATAAATATATAGCGTCAAAGTAAATTGATTGAATATTCCGCGAGGAGTAACAATGATAACAATAATGATGTATGATACATTAATATTGTAGAAATAATTATGAATAGCGTTGACATCTTATTCGATTCATCAATTTATAATGTATGCTATACCAAGTGTCTTAACTGCTCGTTAATTGAAATAAAGTGCCGATTGTGAGGGATTCATCAGCATTTTTTGCGAATTTCGTATAAATCTTAATCGAAATAACACGTTGTTAGAAAGTAACTTCATTCACCCTGCTATTTTATTAAGATTCATATCTCGGTTCGACTGCAAGAATTCAGTCAGAATAATACACTTTACCTATTTTGACCTCTTAGCAAAGCCTATAGCAAAAAATTTCATCGAATTAATTTATCCGTATATTATAGTCTTCTACAATTCTTAATGAATTTATTAAATGCCATACATGAAAATGCCCTCGTGTCATTGAAATCAGCAAAGAATCTCCAGCAGAATTTTTCATCACCGTTATACAGCAGATTAGCAAATTCCCGGAATAATTCGTGTATACGTGCACACGACAAACGATGCACAAACTTATAATCATATAAACGCACCCGTGAATTCGATCAATTACAAGAAAAGACCCTTACTTGTCTAAATCCACATTTTGCACATGTCCAGTTGAAAACATATCCATAAAAGAGCAAACGAACTCAGGGAAATATATTACCATCCGTCCAACCACAATCGCATATATGCACAACTCGCACGGTAACCGCAATCTCTAATCCCCACCTCGGTGCGCAGCGAAAACAGTCCTCGCGGCCTGGAGAAATCCTCGGAAAACTCAAAATTCTCCAAGAACCTCCGTTCCGCATAAGGCACAGGGAAAAAGAATCTGCGGGAGACCGAGGGCACGCGAAAACGCCAAGCCGTCCCTATACGCGTTCCAGCCTCTCCAATCCTTTTTTTTTTCCACCCTCACCCACACACACACACCCACACACACACAGAGAGAGAGAGAGAGAGAGCAGGTGCTATAGAGGATCGCTAGAAGGCAGCAGTCGCTGGTATATACCGGAGGGAGGGGAGAAGCTCTCGCGAATTTCGCGCCGACTCTCGAGTGGGGGCGACGAACGCGGGCAGAGGAAAAAAAATGGTATATATCCCCGACAGTGGTGGGGGGCACGGGAAATGAAAAAAACCAGTGTCGAGGGGAGAGAGAGAGAGAGAGAGAGA
>UELU01144433.1:52238-85983 GCA_900490025.1 Megastigmus dorsalis
GTGGGTGGGGGGAGGGGAAAGAGAAAAAAAACATGGCGATCGGCCGCGCCGAGAGAGAGGGAGGTGGAGGAGGAGGAGGGAAGGAAGCCGAACAACGCAAGTCAATCGTGCGTCTCTTAATAGAAAAGTGGGGTCGATTTATGGGTTATAGGCAAACTGAGCCTCTCTCCCACCCCGCTTCGAGCATCATCTCTCTCTTTCTCTCTCGCTCTCTGTCTCTCTCGTGTGCGCGATCGTCCGGCAGATATCGTTCGCTTTCGCTTCCATTCGTTTCCCTCGGCCAAGCTCTTCGAGATAATTTTCCCCGACGCACAGCGCGGCCCTGACCTCTTCCTCGACTTTTACGCCGCTCCTTTTCTTTCTCTCTTTTCCTTTTCTTTCATCCTCTTCTTCTCTATTTTTCTTCTCGCCGTCATCTTCTTCTTCTTCTTCTTCTTCTTCATCATCATCTCTATCGCACTCGTTCCTTTTTCTCTAGAGGATCTGGGAGCACTAGTGCGGACTTACACTCGTAGTTCGCAGTCTACATAATGCAAGAGACTCTGAATTATTCGCGATCCATCGACTCGCCGGGCTGCACTCTCGATCCGTACGCTTGGTCTTTTTCAAAGGAACATCGACGGCTTAAGTAAGGGGCTGCATTTTTCACGAAGGGGCGCTTCTCTCTCTGTCTCTCTCGAAGCGCGCGCGAGTATACGGTTTTATTGTCGCCGCATAGTCCCTCGTTGCGATTGTCTTCGTTGCGAAGTAATGAGATTTCCTTGAGCTTAGCTATCGAGGCTCTCGACTCGAGGACTCGAGCTCTCAAGAGTGTCACTCGATCTGCATTATCCTTTGCGCGAGACGTACATAGATCGTGTTTTCTGCGACTTATCGTGTATGCGTGTGATGTGTGCACACGTTATATGTTAAATGTAGGGAGTGCATACCTCGAAAAGAGTTTTATTTAATACTGTAATTGTACGATCCATATTGTCCTCGAACTCATGCATATAATTACATAAATTTATAATAAACGAAAAAAATAAGAGAGTTTAATAGCAGTAAACAAGACTGCAAACAGTTTAACGTATATATAATACCTAGAATTATTAGCTAAAAAACGTATTAGAATAATCAGCTTATCAACTACATTCAACGCGAATACGCAATAAATAAATCCACTACCTCATTCGTAATACGAATAAATAATCGTAAATACTCTACGTACCAAAACAACGGATATATAATTTTAAAAATCAAACCGACGTCGCGATTATCGTTTATATTCAATAAAAAGTAGACTGTCCAAAATTTCATCGGGACGCTTAAAAGATATATATTTCTCAAAATTGTCCACAATCCACAGGCCTGCATATATATAAATAGGTATTGCAGCAACGAACGAGTATATAAACGTCCAGGCGACTAATTAATAAAAAGAGCGTGGAGATCGACGAACTCGATTGGCGCCGCGCGCATCATTCTCCACGTCGATTAATATTGAAAGACAAACGGCTGCCGAAGCGCGGCGAATGTAATCGATATAACCGATTTAAAAAAATTTCCGCTTAGATGTTCGACGAGAAGCTTGGCCGTGTGCGAGCGAGCGAGACGGAAAGAGAGAGAGAGAGAGAGAGAGAGAGAGAGAAAAGGAAGGAACTAATGAAAATAATCAATGCTTCCTGCGTCGCGCCCGTCTGAGTATACTATATAGCCGTAAATTGAATTTCCTCCCTAACCCTCCCCCCCTCGTTCGTCCCGGCATATACGGTGGCTCTCGCGACCGCGCTCGCGTTCTTGACATGGCACAAAAAAAAGAAAGCACTCGGATGGAGGATTGTATATATGTATGTATTCCGCGACGATCGACTTCCATCGATTAGACGCGGTACCGCGGTGGCGAACGTGAAAAAAAAAACACGGAACAAGTAGGCGCGCATCAACGGCGACCGATACGTGGAGGTGAGCCGCGCTGGAGATCGGAATATTATTCAATGGATTTTTAGAGATTAAAGAATTGACCGTCTGCCGATCTAGATATTAACCCTCTTGTGCACTGGCTTATATATACATACAATAGTTCTGCGTATTTTGAAAGAGATATGTGGTCATGGTGCACGGGAAGGTTAAAGAGGGATCAAAGATCAGTGGTTCCGGTCGAAACTCCAAGGAAGATTGTATTTTTCTGTAACGAAAAATCGCAGAAATGGTAAATTGCGCGGCAGTAGGGATTCGAAGCCAACCAGCTTGGAAAATAAAGAGGGACGACGGATGGAAGGGGCAACAACAGCATTAGAAGGAGTAGAGAGAGAAAGAGAAAGACACAAAGCTAGAAAGAAAGGTGAAAAGTGCGCGCGAGTATCGAGAAGCAGTTTAATTTTCTGTAGATGTCCCGTAAGCTCGCGAACGGGGTTAAGTTATTCGCTCGGCTACTAATGAAGAAAATTGCGCTCAGGTCAGATTAACTCGTCTATTTCTAGCGATAGCAGCAACAGCAGCAGTAGCGAGTATAGTGGCGCAAAAATTCGAGTGTGCGCGGGCGAAATATAGCCGGCACTCGGTGGGCTGGGGGGGAGGGCACAGCTGCGTCGAATGCCGAGTAAAATTAGGATTCGTCCGTGGATGCGCCAACGTACTTTCCACTTGTCCCTGTCTCTATCTCTGTGTATGTGTGCGTGTGTGCGTGTGCGAAAGTAAAAAATTGACGCACACATGCAGAGAGGGAGAGAGAGAGAGAGAGAGAGAGAGAGAGCCGAGGGAGGGAGGGTTTCTGTAGTGGATATATAGAGGATATACAAGCAACAGCAGCAGCAGCAGCAGCAGCAGCCGGGACGCATGCACGCGCATACGTTGAAGAGCCTCGCGCATGCACGACGCGAAGGTCGGTGTACGAATCTGAGCGAGCCGAGCCAACGCGCCAGAGAGAGAGGGAGCGAGAAAGAGAGCGAAAAGGGAGGTAGGATAGAAAGGCGAGAGAGAGAGAGAGAGGAAAAAGAGGGAGAGGGAGAGAGCCCGAGCAGAGAGGGTCGATAGGTGAGCAGCAGCGGCGGCGGCGGCGGCGGCGGCGGCGGCAGCGGTGGTGGCGGCGCCGGCAGCAGCAGCAGCCAGCCGAAAGCTTTCCCCGGCTTCGTTGCCTCTATACGCTGCTTCTATCTCTCTACCTCTCTCTCTCTCTCTCTCTCTCTTTCGCTCTAGAGCCTGGTTACGGTTCTCGCCAATGGGGCAATGTTTAAATATCCAGCGGAGAATGTTAAACAATCGGCTACGGGCTTAGGTTGACAGATGATGCCTAATGAAAAATACTCGGGCGAATATAGCGGTGGCCTCTCTATTTTCCCAACCTCTCTTTATCTCCTCTCTCTCTCTCTCTATCTCTCTATGTGCTTTTGCCGCTGCACACAGCGGAAATTTATGCAGGAGATCGCGATGCGCGCGAGCGCCTTTCCCTATTTTTAATAATCGCCACCTATTTTTCCTATTTTTAATAATGTTCGTTAAGTTTTAATTCTTTTGGAATTCCTTTTTTCGCGCGTGATATTCGCTTCTTTTTGTTCTCTTCTTTCTTTTCTCCCTCGCTCGCTCGCTCCACATGTGCGTTTCTCTCTTTCTCTGCGCGTCTGTCTCTCTTTTTTTTTTGCGGGTCGAACGACGGGGAGTAATTAAAAAGCGCATGTATGCACAAGTGCGTTTCCTTTGTTTTCGTTTTCCTTCCCTTTTTTTTCGGACTTCTTTTATGCAAACATTACCTTACTGCGTATTTTTCTAATAAACTCGTATATATTCGCCTCGCGCTATGTGTACTGGCTGCGCTCCTCGACGAGTGGCGGCGCCGGCGAGTTTCGGAGCGGCCGAGAGAGCGAAGAGGAGAGAGAGAGACAGAGGCTGCCATAGCCGCGCGTTATATGCCAGAGATTCCTTTATTAAACATGAATTATTATCGGACGCATAATTAATTTAATGCCGATGCCTCGTACCAAGATTTACATTTATATGGGCTGCGGAGATGTTTGAATGTGGCGAAAGAAGCTTTTGGATTTGAGAAGCGAAAATGACGCAACGATTGGCTATATTTTCGCTTTTGCGCATGAAGTAACGTTTTAACGGGTTTTCGATGTAAGTATACAAATGAAATCATACATCAGATTCATTTGAAGCCATATTGGATGTTTATGAAATAAGTTTCTAGCGAAATGAAACTTGTAATAATTGATATTACAAACATGATGAAGCCAAAACAGTCATTTCTGTTTTAAACTTCAATAATGTTTAATATTCAATATTAGAGCTTAGTCGAGCAGTGCATGAAATTACAAAGCAAATTCCTCTGCGCGCAGCGCAAAAGAATACAAATAGGTCATCCACTCGGCTATTTCTCTAATGCAAAATTAATAAGGAAATGTTATTTCAAATTGATAACAAAGTACGCATAATTGCTTATGCCTTCCGAGAAAAGCGCAATATCCACTCGCAGAGGTAATAGAAACGCACATTTATTAATATCGCTTTTTCCAATTCTAAGAGCTAAATAGGTGAATAAAGCAACAGCAACGGCAGCAACGGCAGCAACAGCGTCAGCGTCATTTTCCGCTCTCAGCGCTACAGAGCCCAACGATGACATGTCAAACATCAATGCGATTTCAATATCAACGCCGCGCATAGGGCGGAAAACGAGACCGGCACGAGAGCGCGCGCGCGCGCGCGCGTATTTAAAGATATTAATGCCGCGAGCGAATCCAAAATCCGAATCGCGTCAGATCTGACGATCGTGCACACACACACACACACACACATACGAACACAGAGTGGGCGCGGATAGTAATTTTAACGATTTCCCCGTACGCGTATACATGAGGATCGGCTAGAGTAAAACTATCGTGCTTCTTTGAATTTTCAACAATATCCCGTGTGTGCGTATGTGTGCGTGTGCGCCTGTGTGTGTGTGTGTGTGTGTCCATACTACGCTTCAACTCTCTCGGCTGCTGTTGCTGCTGCTGCTGGATGGAAAATCATCTGGCTTCACTCGTCTGTATACGCAACCACACGTCCAAATGAGTGGCATATATGCGGGCTCATTAAACCATGCCGGGAATCTATAGATAAATCAAGATGAATCTTGGCGTAGCAGCAGCAGCAGCAGCAACAGTTCAGCAACAGCCAATGTTTAATACCGCATCAATGTTCAAACGGTATAATATTTCAATGGCCGCACAATACCGGCATGCGATCCTTTCACCGAAACGTATACCAGCGGCAACATCACCCGCCCTGCATAAGAGTACTGGAGCGCTCGCACGCGCGTGTCTGCGTGTGTGTGTTGGTGCGGACGCGCTCCTCAACTCAAAATTCTCTTTCGCCAACATTTTCAAGCTAATAGCAATTCGAAACTTTGTGATACAAGCTCTATTTGACGAGCTGGTGCTGGTGTTGCTGCTGCTCCATGGTTACCGACCGGGCGCCACTATATGCCAGGCCACCACCGCCACCACCCACAGCCGGAGCCAAGGGTTAACCAACGAAACTCCTGCGCCGCCTCGCTGCACCAGCTTCTCTCTCTCTCTCTCTCTCTCTGTCTATACACATGCGATTCGCTCGTCGGGAGAGAGCTTCATTAAACTCCGTGGAAATCGGCCCAAGTATTTATTAGGCTGCCGCGCGAGCACGAGTTTCTATTCTCGCTTCTACTGCTACCCTCCCTCTCAGCCTCTCTCTCTCTCTCAATCTCGTGCAAACGCTGCCTCTATATACATACGTGTCGAGGCATTCATCTATGACTGTCGCTCTCAGGCCGTTATATATACGTCGACGACCGACGTCTGAGATTTGGAAGCCGCAAAATATAACAAAAGCTCAAACAATTTCCGCTTACAAAGCATCGCAGCCGCAGCCGCAAGCTCCGCTCTTTCTCTAGCCATCTGTATATGCATGTGCGAGCGCGAAAGAGAGGCAGAGAGAGAGAGAGAGAGAGAGAGAGCGCGATCCATTGTTTGGAGGCCCACGGGCTCCAGCTGCGCGGCTTGGATAGAGACAGAGAGGACGTTAATATCTCACGAGCATAATATCGTTTTAACGGCGCGCGCTCTGCCATTTCCACGGCTCCGCATCCGCTCGGGAAAGTCAAGAAAATGGAGACAGTCGTGTTGGCCGATAACAAGTTCTTTTCTAGCTCTCTAGGTTCCAACTGCGCGCGTCTGTGCGTGTGTGTGTGGATGTGTGGGCGAGAGCTGAGCTTTGTTCGCGATGGCTCTGTGTGCACGCACTAAGTTTTCATGCCTTTGCGCGCATCGAGGCTATTCTCGCGGCGCGATTTTATCCGAGGGGAGAGAGAGACAGAGCGAGAGAGAGAGAGAGGGTGGTGGGGAGGCAGCGCGCGTTAGATTGCGAAAAATGGTCTGCTTTTTACGACTGGGGCGCTCCCTCGGGCGCAGCCGATACGACTCACGCGCCACGATAGTTAGTTTTAATTGCGTGCAGGCTTATTTCGAGCTTCGTGGCTATTCGCTGCTCGAGACTCAGCGGACACGCGCAGTGAGAGAAAGAGAGAGATGTATACATTTATTGGGAACGCAAATTTTCATAAGAAATCGTTGATAATACGGGACGTGCGGAGGCCGCGTGGATTTTTCGGCTTCTGCTTTGCCTGTCGTGCAGCAGACCGTTAAAGTAAATCGTACTATATAATTTTATATGTTTACAGATCGAATCTGGTAAAGCAAGGAAATAATACGCGCTTTGTTGCCGGGTCTTTGACTAGAGTAACAAGTGGGCTTTATTTAAATAGCCGAGGTGAATTGAAAAGATGAAAAACAACGGTCAACGTGGGTGTACGGGTCGTGTATTACATTTCAATTGAAAGAATTAATGTTTGATCCGCATTATTCACACGGCCAATCATCGGGAACATGCAACATTCATTATACAGCGGAAGGACGGCGCATTAAAAGTTCTTCCGATGAGCTGCGTTAATATCGTTTAAACGAAAGGACAATTGAATCGCGCGCGATTTTTCAATACTTGTCTTGGATTGATCAGTAATTACATTCGATCTACGATGGATTTATTGAGTGACGAAAAAAATCTTATTTTATTCTACAAATTATATTACCGAATTAGTTTGTACTACACGATGTAAAGCTATATATAATATTTTGAGAGATTTTTATTTTTAATGTAGGTAAAAATTTTATATGTTTTTATAATTTTACTTGTACGTTTTGGGTAGTATTTACATTGGAGTAGAAAGATGTAATATTTTAACAGTAACTAATATATTCAACATATTCAATATATTCAAGTTTATACAGCTTGATCGAAAAATCTTCATTTAAAATTATATTAAAAACGGATGAACATTTGTAAATTACTTTAATGCACTGGGAAAAATATTTCTTCGAATCAAATAGGTACAGCGTCTTTGCGGACGTACGATAAAATAATATGTTAAATCAAAAAGAAATATTTATTGATTTGATGAAAAATTTAGTTACTACATTGACAATTAAATAAGTTAAAATAAATATTGTTACAAAAATATGTGAATATTTTATTAAATCATTAACTCTTTCTTCTGGTTTTAACAAACCATTTTATCATCCGTCCGCAATGACGCTGTCAGTGATTGAAAAAAACTTTTTTCTCAGTGCATACATTGAATAGCTTAAAAAATAAAAAGAAAAGAAAACCTATCGTCAATCGAATCCGCGATTCAGTCGAAGAGTATCGAAGCATGTTTCGAAATATTTTTGGCCCATTCGCGGTGTAGACGAAAGCCCACTACCGCGTTAAATGTGACTTAACTATTACGTCGCCGATCCAAAAGCCCCCCGAATTATCGAAACTACAGGCGTTGGCAGTAACAGCAGCAGCAGCAGCATCGGTGGCAGGTGCGGCATCGATGCAACAACCCATAGAATGCAGTTACTTTGTCCTCCTCGGCAGTCGCGTCATATAATAATTCGCGGCGACATAGCAACGAATCCAGTCGCACTTGAGGGGCAGTTGCTGCACGTATATCTCCTGTATCTATACATGTATATACCTATATAGATGTATGTGCATTGAGCAAGAGGCATAGGCGGCGGCGTCGGCGGCGGCGGCGGGTGGCCAGGTATATAGGAAACTTCATTGCCGGGATTTCAATGCAGCGCGCGTCATGGGAGAATTCTCGGCATTCAGCGTTTTAACGAATATTCAAAAAAACGTTCCGCCGCGCGCTACGACCCTCTCTCTCTCTCTCTCTCTCTCTCTCTCTCTACCCACCCGTGCCGCGAAATCATTATGCAGTAGAAAAAGAAGCTGAGAGAGAGAGAGAGGGAGGGAGAGAGGACAACGATTCCCTACCGGATCCAAAAAGTGCAAGAGGAAAATATCTCGTCATATAAAAAAGATAGGGGGGGCGAGGGGGGGAGAGGAGGGCGGGGGGACCAGAGAGCTGCACGCACGCGCACTAAAAAAAGAGGAACGAAAATGTGGGGAAAAAGGAGCAAAATGAAAGAGGAGAACGAACTAAAGCGAGCGCGCGAGCCGGCAAAAAGACGAGCTCATTTTCGGATCGATCTCAGCACGCGATTAGAGGAGGACTATGCGCAAGGGCGCGGCGGCGGCGGCGGCGGCGGCGGTGGCGGTGGGCGTGCAAGAGAGACGGACCGATAGAGCCAGAGAGAGAGAGAGAGAGAGAGCGCCAGAGAGAATGAGGGGGTAGGGAAGAGAGAGAGAGAGAGAGATGGAACGGCGGAAAAGAAGGGAACGGTATAATGATCCCGCGGCAGCCGGAAGGGAGGCTACACGACGTACGTGGCGTGCAGGAGTCAGGAGTGAAATATCAAACTCTGTAGGCCGAGGGAAAGAGAGAGAGAGAGAGAGAGAGAGAGAGACGCGTGGAGAGAGAGAGAGAGAGAGAAAAGGATGGGGTTATAGAAGAGAAAGAGAGGTGGAAGGTACCTCAGGGCAACGGTTATCAAAATTGCGCGTGCCATTATAATTTTAAAGCCGGCTTTCCTCGCTCTCTCTCTCTCTCTCTCTCTCTGCCTCTACGGTCAGTATATATCCGTAGGGTGGAGACAGGATGAAAGAGAGAGAGAGAGAGAGAGAGAGAGAGAGAGGAGGAAAAGGGTAGTAGCGGGCAAAGAGAGCGAGGGAGAGAAGGACGGGTTGGGCCGCCCGGGATATGTAGAGAGAACGCGGAAGAGAAAGAGAAAGAGAGGACGAACGCCTGGGAGGACGTAGCCGGCAACGGCAGCGCGGCAACGCCGGCAACCCGAGCGAGGGTGGGTCATTTATTTCCCCCCCTGCGCTCGAGCGAGCGCGCGCGCGCACGGCATAATTTATCGCGAGGATTCTCGCGAAAGCACGCAAAGAGTGAGAGCGAGAGAGAGAGAGAGGGAGTCGGAATGGAGGCAGAGGAGGCAGAGGAGGCAGAGGAGGAAGAGGAGGAGGACGAGGAGAAAGAGGAGGAGGCGGCGGCAGCGGAGGGAAGAGGAGTGCGCCGAGAGAACGGGTTGAAAAAGAATGGAGAACGAGGGGGAGATAGACGCAGTGGAGAGAGAAAGAGAGAGGGAGAGAGCCAAGGGGCTAATACATCCCCGGCTGAGCGGCCCCGACGCATCTCTTCTCTCCGGCGCGCACAAAATTTTCACCACCAAATGGAAAATTAACCTCCCGCTTCGAAGAAATCGTCCGCGTGTGCGTCAACTCCATACACGTACGCGTACATCTGCGACCCG
Organism: Megastigmus dorsalis; assembly: GCA_900490025.1. Taxonomy (NCBI): domain Eukaryota; kingdom Metazoa; phylum Arthropoda; class Insecta; order Hymenoptera; family Megastigmidae; genus Megastigmus; species Megastigmus dorsalis. The sequence goes on from UELU01144433.1 coordinate 61,940, forward strand.
TTCTCTCTCTCTCTCTCTCTCTCTTGCTTCTGTGGGGCTGACGCATATCGTGCACGTACTACTGAGACGCCATGTATATATGTAGAGAGAGAGACAGACCGGCCATTCTTTGAGATTTGTCTTTTGTGCGCCGACGTGGTTTGCTTTGTTCCTAGTTCCCGGACGGCTGGATTGTTTCCGAAAATGGCTCGGAACGATGTTAGAAGAGGCCGGTATTAACGCGAGATGTGTTTAATGTCGATTTCTGAGAGACGGCCGCACATGCCGAAGGCTTCAAGCTGATTTTATTAAGCGAAATTCCGAATTTCATGAATAATGAATCTTCCGCGTCTATTATTTTTATAGAAAATGTAATAACAATTAGAATCGGTTTGAATATATGGGCCCAAATAACAAACAAAAAAACTTCAAAGTAAAAAAAACCCATTGATTTTTCAGTATACTCTACGGAATCTCGCGAGATGAGCTCCAGATCGTAGCCCAGGTATACCTCGAAAATCGAAAAAGGAAAGCCAAAGAAGCGTGAAAATGGAGAAGCCGGGAGGAACTCAGCAGAGAGAGAGAGAGAGAATCCCCGCGCGTTTTTGAAATTGATTCGATGAAAAATCGGCACGCGGAGGGTTAACTTTCTGGGGAATAGTCGCTCTCCGGTCGTCCGATATACGAAGGCGATATTTTATGAAGCGCGCAGCGGGTCTCGGTGAAAGATTGCACTGCCGCGGCTATGGGGGGAGGGGAGGGGGGCAGGAGGCATGCGAGTGCAGCAGCCTCTCTCTCTCTCTCTCTCCGGTGACTCTGTCCGTTTCATTCCTCCTCCTCCTCCTCCCCCCCCCCTCTCCCCCGTCGACAATGCTCCCTCTTTTTCACACACTTTTTCGTCGTTCATTTCTCCTCTTTCGATCGTCGTCCACCTCGCGCAAACTCGCATCGTCTCTCTCCGGACTCGAAACGGCCCGAGTGAGAGAGAGAGAGAGAGTAATATGTATCGTATCGGCAGCACACACACACGTAGACGAACGGGCGCATCGGGTACAGAGAATATTGGACGAGAGGCTGCCAAAGAGCGAGGAGAAAGCTAGCACCGCGCTGCACACGCAGACAGAGAGAGAGAGAGAGAGAGAGAGAGAGAGAGAGAGAGAGAGAAAGACGGAGAAGGCAGTGGCGGCGGGCGGGGAGGCGGCCGATGCCGATGCCTGAGCCAGCACAGAGCGCGCGCCCCTGACCGCGTTTATATATCGCCGTGATTGATTTCTCGTGGTATGCCGAAGGTCAAGTCTTGCGCCAAGAAACCCAACTGCCCGATCGGCTATGTACGCTCTTTAAGCTTGTTCCAGTCTCTCCGTTTGCTCTCGACCTGCGCGCGCGCGCGAACCCTCCCAGAGATATTCCTTCCTTGGTTTAACGGTACGCGAGGAAATCTCGCGGATTTTTCATTGAGAGGCCATTGACTATGGACTCGAGGTTCTTTCACCCCTTTGTTTATCAACCGTATCTCCAATCTACCTAACAAGTATTTTTATTAGCTATATGAAAAATTACCGTGAATGCATTATCAAAATTGAACTGTGCGTTGCGAAGTTGATGCGGAATACGCGAATGTTGCATTGTTATTACACACGCTATTTGAATGTGTATGGAATGAGACAACTTTTAATTTTTGCGTAATTTTCCTCTGTTTAACTTTTAACATTGAGCAACAATATTTCGGTTCATATTTTTTTTTTTTTATCAGGCTAATACGGCTAACTGAGTTATATATTTGGTCGGCGAAAACAAACAGGACCTATTCCATGAATTTTATTAGCGGATTCGGGAATAATAAAAAATGATATTCTATAATTAACTGGAAAATATCTGCATTAATTTACTTTCGGGATTCGGAGAAGAGAAATTTGATGTAATGTCATTTCGTTATATATAAATTTACAATACTCATATCTGTTCACATATTGACAATTATTACAAACAATTTTTTTTTCTATTAAAATGTTTATATTGCCACACGTAATTTTCTCCAAATTGAAAAAGTTTCTCTCGATTAATTAAATTACAAAAATTGATAATTATCAAATCTATTTTGTACAAAAATTAACTATTGATTTTTGACAAGCAGATGTATTTAAAAGCGATTAAAAACCCTTATTCCACTCAAAAACTGTACACCAAATGTAGCTAGTTGAGAGAAAGGGAGTTGAAAAGTATAATCTACAATAGAATCATTTTTATAGCAGATAATTAATCCTGGCTTTAGAGAGCTACACAAAGTCACAATCCGATATAATAAAAATCGAAAAATAGATTTAGCCACTGTTATAAAGATTCGACAGAAAACAGTATAAAATATCTACAAATTATCTAACTATAAGGTTGAATATATTGTTTTCTTTTTTCATTTTTCTTGCTAATCTTGGTAATTTGAAGAAAATTGACAGCAATAAGCGAGACGATAAATCTTTAAAATGAATGGCCTCAATTGTAAAACTTTTAGGTTTAATATATTTGAAATAAGTAAATTGATTCTATTTTACAAAATAGAAAAATTACGCTATCATTCTTAAAGTGGAAAATATGTTAACTTGTTCCACAGGTATACACAAATTTAAAAAAAAATATCCTTTTTCAGAGATCTGACTAAGTTACTCCTGAGAATTACTCCATCGCACCACATTTTTTAAATATCTTACATTATAGAAACTTTGAAATATCATGAAGTACATTTTGGTAAGTAGAACAGTTCTCGTCACTCCTTTTAAAAGCTATTTTGAATCATCCACATCATACAATTTTTTGTTTCCGAGATAGGGCAATTAAACATTCGATATTGTATCTTGAGAGGAATAAAATTGATTAAACGTCGACTATTAATACTATACTACACCTCTTACAAAATAATTAAAAAAACTTTTTAGCATTGTATTTTTGAGGATATCACGAAATTCTTGTAATTAAAGATATCTCAAAATTGTGACAAGATGGACTAATTCTAAAGTCGGATTCAGATTCGAATAAATAAGAGTAGTTAAATAATTTAGTATTTAGCCATTGTGAAAGTCAGACTTGCATTTAACTTCATCAAGTTGATTTCTTACTTGTCGGTAGTGATAAGCCAATAAAATAATTACTGAGCCGCTCTCTATAAAGAGCATAAAATCAATCATTTCCAAAATTAAAAGTGGAAATTTCCTAGAATATACGGTAGTTATCAGGTCGAAAAAGCCTAATCCTTAAAAAAAGCGAATATCTTAATGAATTCTTCGATACATCCAGCCTAGTACGAGCGCTCATTAAAATCCGCGGAAACAACGGCCAACTCCTCGAAAGCAAAGGAAGCGTATAGAAAAAAATCACCGCCTGAAGCATCATAGAGTGACTCGAAGCCTTAGCTCCACCGCTTCCTATACGTAACAGCCTCGAAAAACCTTCCAAAATCGATCCTCGAAAGCCTTGAAAGTGCAAGTATAGGGGGCTGTTGTTTCGAAATTGATCCCCTTTCGTTCTCTCTCTCTTTCTCACTTTTATGCGCAGGAGCGCCATCGCACACGTAAAAGTTGCGTACTGCGCATCCACCTCGCGTCACGCTCTCTCTCTCTCTCTCTCTCTCTCTCTCTCTCTCTCTCTCTCTCGTTCTGCACACCCCCACTTCTCTCTGGTGAGAGTATATACCCCACCCCCCGGGGATAGAGGAGAGTACGTTTACCCTTTCGGCTGTGGCGCCGAGCGGCGTCGTATACGGAAAGAGAGAAAGAGCTGCTGCGCGCATGGCCTCTCTCTCTCTCCGCTCTTAGAGGGGGGAGAAAGGGGCTATATACGCGTGCACAGCTATAGAGCGGACCGCGTTGGGGGGTGGGAGTTGGAAAACGAGTGTGCGCGTGTGTGCAGAGACCGCGCGGGGTGTACGGGAAGGAAAAAAAGGTGCGGGCCGCTCGGATTGGCGGACGAGGACTCGAGCCTCGAGTTTCGATGGTGGGGGGGGGGACAGCTACTACTAACTCCCCCGCCGCTCGAGAACGGAGAGCCGCTCTGACTTCTCACCCCGTCGTCGTCGTCGTCGTCGTCGTCGTCGTCTACGTCGCTCTGCCCGTCTTTCTCGCCGACTTTTTCCTTGGCGTCGCTTTGGGGCTGCTGCTGCTGTGCGTCCGGCCAATGTATATGTATCCGGAGGGACGCGGCAATTGGCGTCGAGGGGAGACCCCGACTACTGCTGGCTGTCTAGCATCTCGTTTAAAGTAGTCTTAAACACACTCGCCATGGGCCTCATCATTTGTCTCGAAAGAGCCGCCTTCATTTATTGCCTCTCTCGAACACTGTTTCTCTCTCCGCTTCCTTTTTTTCCGCTGTTGTAGCCGAATTGCTTTTTCCTCCCTAGGCCTTTTTGCTCCTGCAGTCGTAGTCGTGGTCGTCGTCGTCGTCGTCGTCGGCCACTGGAAAGTAAAAATACGTGTTTCAGGCGTGTATGCAGCTGCGGCGGAAGAATAACGATGGCGTGCAGCTCCGGCTGGACTTTTGAACTTTTAGATCGGGAATACCGTGCGGAGGACGAATACTCGCAGCTCTGTTTATACACACCGTCCGCGCGTTCGTGAAATTTTCGTCGTCGATGAGCGAGCTCCACGAGAGTGAGAGAGAGAGAGAGAGAGAGAGACAGGGAGGGAATGATCCAACATCTCTCTCGCACTTGCACCGGCAAAACTCGCGTTACCGCGCGCGCAGCGAATCAAAACGTTGAAATAACTTTGAGAGGATTCAATTTTCTCTCTCACTGAGCCCGTCCTTCATGTTTTCGTTAACGCTTTATAAACCACCACTACTTGGCCGCGGAGCGGAAACAGAAAAACAAATAAAAAAATACAAAAAGTCCATCGCGATCCTTTACCTCCGCGACCCCCCGTGTCCACGCACACGCACGCCTACATCAACCTCGTGCGCATTATTGTTATTGTTATTATTATTAGAATAGTTATTATCAGTGCTATTATCGTTATACCATTATATCGATACGTCGTGTCGGGCTGTTATTGTTCTGCTGTACGGTGAAAATTTCACTGGCCGCCTAGTAGTAACGGTGGCGTGGCGCGAGTAGAAAAGTTCCGAGTTATATAGTCCCATGCTGATACTCTGTGACATAGGAATTCAGGAATTTCGTTGCACGTACAGAGTTCAAGAGCTCCCACATCTGAAAACGTTAACATTATTAGACAATCGAATTTATACTCCTTTCAACTGGAAAAAAGTATTTTCTATTAAAAAAATCGACAAAAATATATATATATATATATAATTCGAAGCACAGAAGAGAAGGGAACTCTTCTACAAAACTCAGAATACCTTTTTCCATCCGTTTCTTCAGTACTACCGAATGGCAAATCGACGCAGCTAACGCAAAGATTTTTATCCCTCCCGAATGCAAAATGCACTCGGGGAGCGCGCGCTTTAAGTTCGATTTGCATTTGCAAAAACAGCTCGACCAGCAGCAGCACCATGAAGAAGAGAGAGAGAGAGAGAGATGAAGGAAGGGAAAAAAGGGAATCGAACGAAATCTGAGCAGTGCACACACGAGTTCGAATCCCCTTTCCCCGGTTACAAGTGACATTAACGCGGATCCAGTCTCCGCGGCCTGCCTCCTTTGTTTTTCAACTGCAGGTCTGGCTGAGGCTCGCGCAGGGTTACACCTACGTCTCTCTCTCTCTCTCTCTATATATATATATATACGATCGAAGGCATGAGCGTAGGGAGTGAGAGAGAGAGAGAGAGAGAGAGAGAGAGAGGAAAAAACGCATCGCAGGACCGATAAAATCTGTTCGCTCGCACATCCCATGCATTCTCTTTCTCTTGCCGCTCCTACTAATGGAAGTTTCTCGTTTACCGACTCCCGCTCTTCCTCTCTCTCTCTTTCTCTCTTTCTCTCTCTCACTCTACTCACTCGCTCTTTCACCGAGAAACTCATGCTCTGTCTCTCTCCCTTGCTCTTCTCTCTCTCTCTCTCTCTCTCTCTCTCTCCCTCTCTCTCTGCACAGGCTCTAAAAATTGTCATTTTCAGGGCGGCAGCGTCGCGGCCGCATAATGCGTCCTGTGTACACAACGGCGCTCGCGCGACGATCAGCATTCATAGAATAATTTTCGCTGGGAAGCACGAGAGAGAGAGAGAGAGGCACACACGCACACATAGAAAGAGAGAGAGAGAAGAGAGAGGAACGAGAAGCAACGGCCGACCTATCTGGGCATCACGGTTGACGGCTTTTCCGCAAACCCATTTTAATTATCTCGCCCTATACGAATTATCCGCTCGTAGAGCCTCTCACACACACACCCACACATATACACGCGCGCACACACAGGTACATGGACGGATGCGTCGAGTTCGGGGCTTCTGCAAGTTCGCGCGATTTTCGGAAGATTGATGATGGCCCCCTTTTTTTCGGCTCGCGTCCAGCCGCACAAAAGCGCGTGCCTCCATAGCCTCCTATAGCTGTATATACACGCAGTGACGGCCACGGCAGCAACAGCGGCACCAGCAGCGGCGGCTCAATCTAAACCATTGCGCGCTTTTTCCTGGACGCTCGCTTGAAAAATTTAGCCCGAGCGCTGTGGTGGAAAAAAAAACAGACGCACCCGCACACAGAGACACGGGAACGGTAGGGAGGAGGGAATAAAGGAAGACGCGCGCGTTAAAACGCACGGATAAATAGGATTCGCGAGCTTTTCTTTCTTGCGCTGCTGCCGCCGCCGCCGCTGCTGCGCGTCCGGCTGATGTGCGTGTGCGTGTGTGTGTGTGTGAGCGTACGCGTATTATCGGATTACTATGACAACGTGTTTTGTTGCAGCGTGAGTTATGGGGGCTGGTGCAGCGTTGATGTTCGCCGCCTCGCCGCTGCCCGTATAGTTGTATCAATCATGCGTTTAGGGAATTGTTGGGAATAATCTAATAAGGCTTTTAATTACTTGTTATTTCGCGCCCGCCGGTCGAACGCCGGTTTGTCAATCAATATGTGTGTTTTCCCAGAATTTATTGTACCTACCAGTCCATCTTATGTTACACAAACCTCTAATTAACGCTTGGTCTTCTACGATAACAACTGAAACGCGAAACCCTTTTATAGTTCTATACTCGTTACACATGTTGTTATTTAAGCCATCGAATGGAACTTATAGATAGGGTAATGAACGCACAAATATGTTAATAATTGAATTGGTAATTTAGTACTCGATGGATCACAGATCTGATTTCCCTAAAGATACATTTTCCAATAAACTTCTTTATGCCTGGGTATTAAAGTGGCATTTACAAGGGAATGTAGAGTTTGTGAAAATATTATGAATGCAATTGAAATACTTGCACATTTTTATCTTACCGAACATTTTCTGAAATGTCTATATCATATTTTGGTTAATTTCAGAATATAATTTCACAAACGATGTAAATAATTCGAACAAAACGTTTATCGTACGATTGTTAGATGTTACAGACATTAAATTCTATTAAATTACACAAATTTGATGCGCATAAATTCTACAAATTTTAATATAAAACTTCCATAAAGTTGCCCGCGCGTCTGCTTCCCAGTACTTAACGTTTTCCACCATTTATTTCTCTACACAGTTTCTCTTATTAAATATTTCTCGATATACTCCTGATTTATAAAGTGCATTTTTTCAATTTAACGCCACACTCGTAATATTCCAGCCGGCTATGGAACTTATTTAATACAACACTTTATAACTTAAGACTATATAAACGTCATAATTTCGGGTTAACACAATTTGAAAGTGCGTAACTGGCTGAACAAATTCCGGGCTGGCTATACGGCTGGCGGATGTACATTTTACGCGATTAAAATTTCGAATTTCCTAGCAAAATATAATGGGGAACGGGCTGCGGGAGAGAGAGAGAGAAAGAGAGAGGGAAAACTCCGGGTTTTGGGCAAAAATGCCCCTTAATTAACTTAGCGATCTTCATCAAGCTAAAGCTCCAAACCAAACCTCGGGAAAAATAAAAACGGAAGGGGCAAGAAACGAGCGAAGCTGCAGCAGCAGTTCAGCTCGTGGAGGCCGCTCGCACTACGAAAATACAAATTATCCGCGCCAAAAGTCCATTAAAACAACACGTATATGTACATCTACATCGTGCCGCGCATCGAGCGCGCAGACGAAAGAGGCGAGAGCAGTGCGCGTACGCCCTTAATAAAATGGCTAAATATTGAAACGTGCAGCAGCGAGTGGGCGCGCTATAGGCTATAGACGCAAAATGTCTGCAGCCAGCAGGAGATTCTGGGATGGCTGGAAGGGTTGCAGATCGCGCGTCAAGGGGGGAGAAGCGAGCTGCAAAGGCCGACGCGCGACGGGCAATAATTAATCATTGCTAAGAAGACCAAAGCGCGTTACGCGTGCGTTTCTCCCGTTGGTGGATGCTAGACGGCGCATAGAGGGGAACGGGGGGTTGCACACGTAGAGGCCAGCGAATTTCCAAACACAGAGGAAGAGGGAGATAGAGACAGAGAGAGAGAGAGAGAGAGAGAGAGAGTGGAGTCTCGGGGGGTCGTGTGTGCGCAGAGCCAACTCGCTCGATCGCACGTCGCTGCTGTACCTCCGTGTACTTTTCCACGGCTCTCGGGCTATATACAGGCTATGTAGGGAATTTGGCGGGAAAAACTAAACTAAACACGGGACGCGGCCAGGAGACACGCGGTGCAATACATCACCCTCTTTCTTTCGGCTGCTCCAAGAGAAAGAGCCGGCAGGGGTGGCAGGAGGGGTCGGAGGGGCGACAGAAAGGCATATAAAAAAGAAACAGAGCGAAGGAGATGAAGTAGGTAAAAAAGAGAACGGCGAGGAGAAGAGAGGAGCCGAGCTACCGTTGGCGGGGTTGGAAAAAAACACCACCACCCCTTTCGCGCCGCTTCTCCTCTGCTTTCCGTATTCCCGCTTCTCTCCTTTCTTCCGAGCTGCTTTACCCGCGGCGGTGGCAGCAGCAGCAGCAACAACAAAAAAGAACAACAACCCCGGCAGAGGAGAGGGGAAGGCTCGCAGGGGTGGCAAAATCAAATCCCTCTCGCCATTACGCGGCGGGCGACGGGAGGGAGGGAGAGAGAAAGAGAGAAAGACTTCAGAGAAAACCCGTGCGAGCGAGAGAGACGGGAGTCGGGTAATTTTTAAAACGCCGCTTGCGGGAAAATAAAAATTAACGGCAGAGGGCGCTTCTATCAGACGCGACTCGTATCCGACAGAGAGGCAACGACGTTTCGAGAGAGAGAGAGACAGAGGGGTAGGGAGGAATAGTACCGCGGTAGGGGAAAAAAAATTGAAGGAGAGGCTGGGGATGCGAGGGAGGGAGTCCGAGGCGCGATTTGACGAAAAAAGAAAGAGATGGCGGCCCAATCGTTCGGTGCATTTTATTCCACGTGGAGGGTAGGGATATCGCTAGAGCTGGGGAAGGGGGTGAAAAAAGCTTGGGTGCCGTTACGCCGAGGGAGATAGAAAAGTCTATTGCCGCCGCCGCCGATCTGCTCTGTGGAGAGGAGAGGAAAAAGAGAGATCCCCTCGAGAATGAGAGACAGAGAAAGAGAAAAAGGCTCGGGGAGAAAAATTTACAGGGCACTTCAAAAGATACAGCTTTCGAATAGATGGAGATATCTTGATAATTATCTTCTTATTGTCGCTAATTTCTTCGGGTCTTTCTGTCTCGTTTTTTATAAAGATTTCGACAAGATGAAAGACGAGTTTTCGAGGAGCATCCATGGGGTAGATAAGTGATATTCGAAGCTTTGGTGGTTCTTAACGTTTTTGTCAGGCATATACATTTGTGATCAAGGGTAATAAGAAGGCTGGACGCATCGCATGCTAATAAATCGAGTTAGAACATAGAATGAATATTTCACAATTCTTCATTTCTCTCGAGGGGTTATAACAGCTAGGGAAGATTTACAGTTTATCATCGAGGTATTTTATGTTATTCGAAAATCATTCGAACGTTTATGCTTTAACATAACCGATACGTTTATGCGCGTATCATATAAAACAGAATAATAGGTGGCGTGTATCCGCAGTATTGATTGAATGTGTGTAATCTCATTGTTCTAAGCAGCATCAGCCACCCCCAAACTCTTGTTTATACCCAAACAACCTCTAGCAAAAAGAAAAGCTCGCTGCAGCTAATATCGCGTAGAATAATCAACATCAACAATTTTAATTAAAACTTTCGTCTCTATCTGTGGGAAAATTTCCGCCCGGCGCACTTCGTCTCTCTCTCTCTCTCTCTCTCTCTCTCCCTCTCTCTGCATGCACAGCTCGAATCCCAGAAAATCAAGCCAAGAGCCCAGGGAGGCTAAAAGCTTCCCCAAAATTAAACCCAGGGCCAAAAACGCTAATAATTCCACGAATCCCAGCGGCGGCAGCACCCAAGAAGCATAAAAGGCAGATAACGAGATATTCTTGTAGTCGGACGGGCAAATCCAAAGCGAATACTCGAAGGCACACGCGGACCCTGTACGAGTAGGACCACTAGACACGACGTCGGGCTTCGGGCGCGCGATTCGTCTAGGCGCACTTGAGCGTACCGAATTACGTTCGTAAATTTCGTTAAAGTCGTGCGTTTCCTCTCGAGTGTCGACTCTCTCTCTCTCTCTATCCCGGGCTACATATATATGTATACGCGCTGCACGTCGCGTCGTATTGTGGAGTGCCGCCTCGCGCGCTCGGCAAGTATATAACGGCGGACCAGCATCGAGGTATTTCCCGATTTGCAATGAGGACGTCGAGCGCCAGAGAGGGATAGAGAAAGAGAGAGAGAGAGAGAGAGAGAGAGGAAAGAGCGAGAGCATGTACACGTATAGAGGGAGGAAGAGAGGGAGAGAGAGTTGGCGAACAATGCCCGCACTTTCCGCCCGTATATGACAAACTCGTTGGAGCCCCGAAGGTAAAATTCGTGCCGGCGTCCGAGCCTCTCTCTCTCTCTCTCGCTCGGTCGGTGCACACAGCTCGACAATGAGCCCCCGTTTTCTTTGGCCCCGGCGGCCGGCATTATGCGCGTCGACCCTCTGTACCCCACCCGCTCTCTATTCCCTCTTTCTCTCTCTCTCTCTCTCTCTCTCTCTCTCTCTCTCTCTGATATTGCACTCGCTGTAGCCGCCGTTCCCGCACTGCTGTACAGGTATTATAGTTTGTATTAACTAGCCCGGAACATTGGGGCGGAGAGAGAGAGAGAGAGAGAGAGAGAAAGAGAGATATCGGAGAGTGGAAATTAAGCGGCGGATGTATATGGGCACGCGAGCCCGTGATTTGTCCGCACTTTTGACTTTTCCGCGCTGATTATGCATTCCCATTGGCTGTATTGTTGGCTGCATCAATGCGGAATATCGCGTGGATCGACTATGTGTAATGTATACATGGACGATATCGGATTGATGTGGTTCGTTTTGTATCTTGGAGAGATTGTGGTCGAGTTTTTGGTCGGCGAGAGTTTAGATAGAGGGCGCCACGCGATAGGCAAAGCTCGCAAAAGAAGTCAAAAGCGAGCATTGCCGCGAGGCAGCTGATGGCTCTGTGTGTCCGTCTGGCTTATATACCCGAGCTGGTCAATCGCGATTCCACGTGGAGCATGAAATAATACATTTTCCTTTAAATGTAAATCATTTCAATGCTGCACAGAAAATGTGCATTAAAAACAAATGGTACTTTCCACTTGTAAATTTATGATTGGCGCGTGTCTTGCCAAACTCGGCATACATCTACTTAAGTTAATTTTTTTTATAATACTTAAACATATTAGCTGTTCATTTTTCTACTTCATCAATAGTTAAATAGATTAATTTGTTAAATTTGTATTTCAGTTTACAAATCGACGAGATACACCCTTGATTGGTCAATCCTGCAACAGATTTCCATAAAAGATCGAAAGATCGTCCTTCCACGTGACAAGCAGCCAACGGCAATTACTCTCGGATGTGCGAGGTGAAGGCGCTTTTTCACAATCAATTCATTAGGCGGGAATCGACGTGATATAATCATGTAAGTATAAACTACATTTTCCGCACTAACGTATAGGCACACGTGTGACGAGCATCGCGCGCACATATAATTACATAAGTAATACAAGATCCGCCCGCATACACAGCTGCGCACCAAAAAAAAACAAAAAAAAAGAAAAAAGAAGCGGCGAAGCGGGTATTCATCGAGCCCGCACAATTTGCATCTCATTAATAGCGGCGATAATCTCGCGCGCAGACACGCGATAATCAATGAGCTCGTTCATAAATCAAAGTTCGCCTCGCCGTAAGCCGAGTATCTTTACGCGTTTTAACCCCTTCTCCCTCCCCTGTATGTGCGCGCGTCGTCGTCAAAAGGCTACGCAGAGAGAGAGAGAGAGAGAGAGAGAGAGAGAGAGAGAGGCGCATACGGGGAAAACTCTGCGGATTTCTCTCTTCTCGCAGCTTTCCCTACACAGTCTAACCGTTGCGTTAATTATGGGCGTTTTCCCTGCGTCGGTCGTTCCGCACACGTACACCCAGACATTCGCGCAGACAGAGAGAGAGAGAGAGAGAGAGAGGAGGGCAATTCTCTCCGTCTCACTCCCTTCCAGGCCAATAAATTTCGGAAATCCGCAGACGAGGGTTAATGAGCTGCGGCTCTGTCCAAGGCTGCAATCGCAGAATCCCAGAGAGAGAGAGAGAGAGAGAGAGCGAGAGAAGCGAAAAAGCTACACGCACACCCCCTTCCCTCCGCTCTTTCCTATACTAATGCCAAGTCGCGGAATCCATCTTAAGCCGAGAGCTGGTGGTTCTTCCACATATATATATAAATATATCTGCGGAAGGTAGGAGGCACACGTGTAGGGGTACGCGCGCATTATTCACCATTTCGCTCGCCTACTCCGTGTGTGCAAGTTTCCCTCGCGCGGCTGCGTTTAAAAAGTCCGCTTAACGGCCTAATTAATGCGATTTCCCCGGCTAGACGCGGAAACTTTTTTACTATATATGCACACGCACATAATACACCCATATATATATGCGTATCTGTCCTCCTCCTGCTCCTCCTCATCCTTCTCTTTCGCCAGCTCATCCCTCTCGTTCTTCAGGTCCATAGTCGTCGGCGTCGAGGCGGTCATCTAAACTTTTTCCATAATTAGTTATAAATTTCATTCGCGTTGCGAGCTAACAATATTCCGGCTCTCCGAGCTTATTCGTATATATACGGCGTTGTCGTAGTCGTCGTCGTCGTCGTCGTCGTCGTCGTCGTGTACCGGCAGCAGCTAGAGCGGGACGGAAGATAAAGAGGGAGAGCAAAGTCTATATCTATATACTTTGCTGGGAGAGCGAGGGGGAGAAAAAGCGAGACATGGAAATTTCGAGCGCTCTCCCGCCGGAGTAGCAGCAGCAGCAGCAGCAGCTCGAGGGCGGCGAGGGTTAAAGTGTGAGTATGTGTGTGTGTGTGTGTGTGCGCGCGTGTGCGTGCGAGGGTGGGGATGTACGCGTGTATATACGAGAAAAGCCTGTGGAGAGCAGCTGCGCTAGCACGAGGTAGAAAGAGCGTTTGAGAGCGACTGAGAGGGAGAGGGAGAGACAGAGAGAGAGAGGGTGAAGAACGAGGGGGTGGGCAAATTCAGGCCGGCTCTGGCGCTGCTAACGAACGAACGAACGAATGGGGTATAAAGAGAGCGGGATGGAGAAAATTCAGCCGGCGTCGCGTGTGCGCCAGCGTCGTTTCTATCCCTCTCTCTGTCTCTCTCTCTCTCTTTGGTTCGCTCCAACCCCTACCAGCCAGCGTACATATACGAGTGTATACGAGTGCGCGGCGGAGGCTGCTGCGGCTCGTCGGCGGTGGTGGGGGTGGCGGCCATTTTGCCAAGCCGTGAAAAACACACCCGCCCCAAGAGATAGCGAGCGCGTGCGAAGGGGGTGAGATCGAGCAACGCGCGTGGGATTTCAAGTGCTCGGGCTGCTGCTGCTGCTGCTGCTGCTGCTGCTGCCGCTGCTGCTGCTGCCGCCGCCGCTGCTGCTGCTACTCTCAGGCGGGAGGACGAAGACAGACGGATGGCTGCTGCCGCTGCTTTTTTCACCCCTTTTTTTGCGCCGCCGCCGCTGCCGCCGAGCTCTCTGTCTCTGTCCGCCTCCTCTTTCTCTTTTTCTCCCCACTCGGCGGCTGCTGCTGCTGCTGCTGTTGCTGCCTCTCCGCTATTTCTTTTTCTCTCTCCTCTCTCTGCTACTCTTTTTTTCTCCGCCCTTATCGCGCTCTCTTTCTCTCTGTCTCTCCCTCAATCCCTTCCTCTCTTTTTCTTGCCGTATCTTTCTGCTCTCGCACGCCGCGCGCTTTACAAGCGTGCACCTTCGTTATGTGCGCGCTCAATTTTTCCCCGTCGTTCGCGCGCACACACACACACACAAACACGCGCCGATTCACTTTCTGCTCTTTTCTCGCGCGTACGTGTGCGTGTATTAAGGGAAAAATGTAGATGAGCGCTTAGAACTGCACAGATCCCACATGCGTACACACCCACACAGATCCATGTAGATACAAAGTGTGTGTCTAATGACGCGGACGTATGCGTGCTTTATATACGCGGGAGAGCAAAAAAAAAGGAACGAGCGCGAAGGCGGAGAGAGGGAACAACGTGCGAGCGAATGATTAGTGAAATTGACGGTAAGGGAGACAGGTTGGATTATTATGCGACACCCTACTCCTACCCTCGCGTGTTGCCCAGGCTGTGTGCCGAGGAGGAGGAAGCGGGAATTAAAAAGCGATTCAGATTCCATATTAATCGAGAGCGGTGATGGTATGCGTGCACGGAGGCCATGCGCTCCTGCTGCTGCTACCGATGCTTATTTTCTCTTACTCAGCTTTTTTTTTTTCTTATTTTGGTTCTCGCGTGCACTTGCTCTTGCGATCCTCCCCTTTTTTCCTTCGACGTCGAAGTATCGGCCGAGCAATAGATTTAGACAGTGTGCTCGATAGTGTTGGGCTCGATAGCGTTGAGCTCGTTATGCTGCATAAATTTATAGTATAATATATATAGAGCGCGGTTGGTCAAGCATTCGTTATCTCTAGTCTAGAATACTCTTCTATTTATGTCAGATTATTCTATGAGTGCAAGTAAAGCTGGGTTAAACATTGCATTTGTCTTTTTTTTTCTGTTAATAGGCTACAAGCAATGATGATGATGAACCGTTTTAAACGTATTACGACATCCGAATAGTGATTAGCAAAGTAGATTAAAAAATTATATTCACAATGTAATATAATCGAGTTTGCGGAGTCCTCTGTTTTGAGGTAATTTTATTAAGAAAAAGCGCGCGTACGCGGCTGATTCGGTCCTCTAAAATATTAGAATTCTTGTTTAATTTAATGAACATTTGGCTCGACGAGCGCCGTGGGCTGCTTTGTCCCGGTGCTCACGCAAATCGTCCGCGCAAAGTTGGGCAAAGCTAGTTTCTATTCGACGTCACAAGTGGCCGTCTAGCAAAAATCATACATACACACGCACACGAAATTTCGAGGTACTTTAATCTCGCCGCTCGTTTTCGAGAACATTCGTTACGCTCAAACGAGCTTATTTATTCGGCACACACACACACACACACACACACACACACACACATACGGAGAGAAAGAGAGAACTTGCCGTCAAATTCCGAAGCCTCGGAATAAAAGATAAAGCCAGGTCACTCGCGTCCGACCTATGCAGTAGGTATACAGGAAAGAAATCCAAGCCTCTCGAGTTTTAATACCGCCTCTGTGTGCAGCGGGCGCCGTCTCTTCTTGGCGCATGTAGCGCGATTAGGCATCGCGTAGGAAAATCTCATTTCGGCCTCGGATCTACCCCACAAAGACTTGGATATCAAAGTGCCACTCGCGGTGACAGAAAACAGAACGAGATAGAGCGAGAGTGAGAGAGACAGATAGGAGGGAGCTGGTGGGGTGGGGGTGGAGAGAGGAAGGCAGAGAGAGAGAGAGAGAGAGAGAGAGAAGGAAGGAGAGATAGAGCGCGGAGATATAGCTAAAGCCGTCGGGCTTATCGATCCACGCTTGCTCGCATTCTTGTCCCTCGGCGTCGCCGCTCGTTCTCTCTCTCTCTCTCTCTCTCTCTTCTCTCTTTTGCTCTCTGTCTCACTCTCTCTCTCTCTCACTCTCTCACTCTCTCACTCTCTCCCTCATCTCCTCCTCGAGGCCTCGGCTTAATAGGCCCAGAGAGCGAGGAAAAGCCGCAGGTGCAGCCCAGCGAAAAATTGAACTTGTCCCCCGGCGTTGTACGTCGTCCACCGCCAACGCCGCCGACGCCGCCTCCGCCTCTATACTCCGGACTTTATTTTCGCCGGGGTTTCGTCGAGTTTCCGCCGAAGGGTTCGTTTCTCCGCAATTCAGACGAGTCTGCGACTACTCTCTTCTCTTTCCCTCTCTCACCAGCCGTTCGCAACAAAACACGAAAGCAAGAGAGAGAGAGAGAGAGAGAGAGAGAGAGAGAGCGACTCGTTTCGCACGCGACGCTCGCTCGTTTCCTCTCCTCGGCCAAAGTGTTTTTCAAGGACCTCGGCGTGTCCATTTGCGCCGATTGCCGCCGGGACGAGAAAGAGGGACAATCGAAACTTCCTCTCTCTCCCTCTCTCTCTCTCTCTCTCTCTGCCTCTCTAGCTTTTTGCCGATCGAACTCAGCAACAGCGGCAGCGCGAGTCTCTTTTCTCCGCTCTCTCCTTCTTGCTTTCGACATTCTCCTGGCCTGACAGAGAAAGAGAGAGAGACGCGCGCGCGGGGAGGCATCGCACGTTCAATTACAATCGGCTTTCATCGGTTTAAATTCGCATCCGGAGTTTTGATCACGACCCAGAAGAACGCCCTTAGCGCGCTCCCTCGCTAACTTTGCCTTGCACTCTCTCTCTCTCTATACTATACATACGTAAGCTGCCCTTGCCCTGCGCCCAAGCACGCCTCCCTTATTTGGAGCCTTTGAAGCGGATCTTTTGATCGCTCCTTTTTCTCCAGGCCTCCTCTCCCCCCTCCCCTCTCCCTTTCATTACTTACAAGTCTTTCTGCCTCTATAGGTATATGTTGCACCTACGCATATACGGTTGGCGTTACGAATGTTTCTGAAAATTATCGACGTACCGAGTCTGCGACTTGACGATCGAGGGAATGCGCTAATTATGGAAAAAGATGACGTTTAGAACTGGTGCTTGTGTTCTATTTTGGATGCAAGACAGAAAGGACGTCGTATTGGAGCGGAGAAATAAGGATTTGGATACGTGATAGCTTATATTTTATCATTTGCGTCAATTAAATTCATTTAATTTCGGAATAAATTCCAAAAGTCCATTAAATTAAGTACAAGGTCTTGTTGGAGAATTTCTCGTTTTAATGCAGCGGATAATTTGTTATACTCGGTGACCAGATCGAGTGATTAAATGAGAATTTATCTTAAAATATGTATATCTTAGATTAATGTAATGAAGAGTTATCGAAAAGATCGATAACTTTTTTTATTTTACGGATTTTAATTTCATGTTCACGTTAATTCGTGTGTAATTACAATAAAGCGTGTATAAAATTCATTGAACCCATGAATGATATTTTTTCGATGAAGCTTTTCTTGTGAAGCTTTTCAATGAAAAGTTCGAAAAGTAACGTGAGTCTTCTTCAAGTCTATTTTAAATAATAAGATTTTAAATAATATATATTTAACCGTAAATAGGAAAATGTTCTTGAGCTGCCCGAAACCGGACGTGAATACTGATCACATTCACAATATTTTATAGCAATTAAAAGATTTTCTAAAGAAGTAATATAAAATTTTGTACTCTAAATTTATAAATAATACCAATTCTTATTTAACATTAAAGTCACATTCAAGATTAGCTCTATCTACAATCGGCGCTGATTGATTACTTGAAACACTGTACATCCGTCAGATATTAACAATGAATTAAAAAAAAAATACAAGTAATTAAATCTCTGCAACATCGTGTATAATCAATACAGAAGATAAATTAATTAAAAAATGTCACGCTCATAAACAGGAAGCGAGGAAGAAAGACTCGGCGCCAGGCACGAATTGCATAAAAACAAAAGATCGAATAAGTTAAACGTACAGACGAGTGATATTATCACAGACTAGATAATAGTTCCATTGGAAAAATAAAGTCTATAGAAAAATGCGTGGACCGAATGAAAAAGAAGAGAAGAGAAGAGAATATAGATTCGCGACACGTGAGAAAATAGCAAGTTTTATGAACGCGCACGTATCAATCGGCGAAGAATAGATAAAGAGTGGAAAGAGAAGGAGAAAACGGGAGAGAAACTTTATGCACGAGCGATCGAGCAATTACAGGTCGACTGTGCCGAGAGGTACAGACTATAGAGCGAGCGAGCGAGAGAGAGAGAGAGAGAGAGAGAGAGAGAGAGGCCGACAGCTCTTGTGGTGCATTTGTCAGCCTTGTTGTCCTTACGTTACTGACTGTGACTGACTGAGCATTATGTCCGCCTATATAACGTAACGCACGCACGTGTGCAAAGAGAGGGACAGAGAGACGAGAGAGAGAGAGGAGAGAGAGGCTCGGAGCTGCTAGCGATAAACAATGAATACATGAATATGAAAATTTCCATGAGAATCCGCGCTCACGCTGCAGTGCCGTCATGAGGGTACATAGACGAGCGACAGAGACAGAGAGACAGAGAAAGAGGGAGAGAGAGAGAGAGGAGAGATAGAGCGAGGCTAACCTCCCGATACACTGTGATCGATCGATCGCGAGTGTATGCGTGTTAGTTCGCTCACGGCGGCTGCCCCCCGCAGCACTCTTTCTCTTCTCTTTTTTTTTCCTCTTGCGTGTGGTACAGTTTTTTTTTTTTTTTTCTGTTTTTCTAGTTATGGGGAGTTTCGGCTGGCCGACAAATTTCGCCGTTGCGGAAATTGTGCGAGATCTCCTATTCTATCGGTGCAAACCTTTGTGTGCGTGGGCGTCCGTACGTGTGTCCTGATTACGGCTCAAAATTCGAATTCATTAAGGGTTGGATTTCAAACAATATATTCGATGCTGTCGTTTTTCCTTCTTTTTGTTGTTGTTGTTGTAGTAGCTGTAGCGGACGTACGGTGTAAATGAGGGGCGAAGGTTTAGAGGCGATATTTGGGATTGGTTATGTAATCGTGGAATTATATTCAATGCGATTATACGCAGATTTGAACGATGATTAGCTTGTAATGTTCCGACAGGTGATCTCATCCATTATTTAAGTTAGTTTTATATGGTCATTGGCATTTAATTAATTAATCAAAAAGCGAAATATTTAAAATGTAATTGTGACCATCGCCATCGATCTTTGAAGAAATGAATTATATCTAAGATAAATCACGAAAATCATTACATATGCATTAAATCCCAAATCAAATGTATTAATGTATCGATGAATTCAGAGGAATACCGAAAATAATGGAAAAAAAATAATCATAGTGCGGACGTAATACCGGAGGCTCCGCCTCGACAGTCGCGGCCCCCGCGCGCTCGGAGATTCAAAGAAATGACAAATCGAATTAACCCACTTACAGCTAGCTTAAATTCTCTGAAATCCCATCAGTGCCGAAACGCGCGCGAGCTCGCCAACATATATACGTCGACATACACGTACACACATATACATATATATATATATATATATATACACATATATATACATATATATAGTATATATGTATGTATGTATATAGGGACTCGCGGCCAGTCGCATTTCCGCTCCACAATTACTGCTGATTATTACGATATATAGGGATAATCGGGTGTACATGCCCAGGCGGGCGCGTCCATCAAAATCGAAATGTACCGCGGCGGATGCGAAACGCCAGCGACCGACAATCGCGTACCAGCCGCGTCTATATGCCATCTCCCCTTTTTCCCCTGACGGACAACTTAATATATAATATATATTCCTGCGGGCGCGGCGGAGGTTCGCTGAAGAAAATCTAGAAGGGATGAAAAGCGTATAGTTAAGGCCTTTCAGGCCTATATACCATATACGGAGCCCCTACGGCAGCCGGCATATAAAGCAGCCACGTTCAATTTCATCCCGAGTATAAGGAGTGTAAGGGGGTTCGGGTTAGTCAGTACGGCGGACGAGAGCAATCGGAAAAGTCCAAAACTGCCGACTCCTCGGCTCTCTCTCTCTCTCTCTCTCTCTCTCTCTCTATCTCTTTTTGACTCGCTCCCTCGATTCGGCCATATAAGAGCGGAGGGTGCGGACACGAAGGACGTCGAATGGCCGAAAAGGGTTGGCTAGGCTCCATCGTCGTTACGTAAGGAGGGACGCCGACGACGAGGCCACCGCCGCCGCCGTCGAGCTCATCATCGCTTCCCCCAAGCGGAATTCAGACAAAGAACGCCCGCGGCTCTGCTCGCTATGCTTCTCTCTCGCTCTCTTTCTCTCTGTACATATATACGCAGTGGAACCCGGCGAATTCACGTTTTTGCACAAGAGGGCTGCCGCTCCGGAGGGAAAAGGCCGCATTATAGACGCGCACCACCCGCACACTCGCGCGTAAAACGCAAACACGTTTCCTCTCTCGTCTCTCTCTCTCTCTCTCTCTCTCTCTCTCTCTCTCTCTGTCTAGCTGCTTTTTGCATGCTTCGCGCGCGCTCGCTCGAGTGTGCGTGTGTGCGAGTGGGTGGGTGGGTGGTTGGAAGGCCGGACTATGTGCGCGCGAGAGAACTGCCGAAAGCTCTGGAAATACAGAGAGAAACCAGAGAGAGAGAGAGAGAGGAGGGTATACGCATATTCTATGGTTGTGTCCCACTCGCTTTGGTTACTCTCAAGGCCTTGCGTAATAACGGATGTAAATTACGCGTGTGCACGTACGCGAATATCGCTCTAGCCTTTAGCTCTGCCTCTCTCTCTCTCTCTCTCTCTCTCTCCCTCCCTCCGTTACGCACGTACGCGCTCTCGCCCGCTCTATATATACATAGACGCGACATAGAGAGAGAGAGAGAGAAGGAGAGAGCGGGGCCGTTAGGTAGCCGCGGGTCGAGAATATTTGCAAGCCAAATTTTAATACGGGAATTAATTTGACCCGAGGAGGAGCAGCGCAGAGGCAACGGCAGCACCACCAGAAGAGGTAGAGACGCGCGCGGGTACAACTCGCCGCCGCCACCGCCGTTGCGTCCAGGTAACCGTGCACGTTACGTGTAAAATATATACGTGCAGTACAGGCAGACGCACGCGGCAGAGGCCTCGCATTATATAAAAGCGCAA
Source organism: Megastigmus dorsalis (assembly GCA_900490025.1). Classification (NCBI taxonomy): domain Eukaryota; kingdom Metazoa; phylum Arthropoda; class Insecta; order Hymenoptera; family Megastigmidae; genus Megastigmus; species Megastigmus dorsalis. Next base: position 83,150 of record UELU01144433.1, read on the forward strand.
GCCAATTTATCGACGCGGTCTCTTTCTCTATTTTGATACATCTGCACCCATAGGGGGGGCAGAGAAAGTATCCTTATAGTCGTGCAGCATCGCGTTATTTTTTCCACCTACATAATACACCCTTCGCTTATGAGTTACGATGGTAATCCAGCGCTCGGCCGTGCGCCCAAAGGAAATTAGCTTTTGCGAGGTTATGCATTGGCGGCGCAGTCCTTATCTCCTGTTTATACCCGATGATTTCATTTTTTACCGATCCTCCCTCGATGTTTCACTTTACTCCCGTTAGGATATACATACATGCGAGCCTTGCGTTCCGCGTGTATATAAACGGGGGTAGAACTAATGAAGCCGCGGCGATGCGAGCGTATAATAAATTAAAGGAGCCATGAGGGGGAGGGGGATCAAAGATCGCCGGGCCGCGGCGATGAGTTTACGATTTCATTTTTGCTCAAGGGTGGAGAAAAGCCAGACCTTATTATATGCATATAGCTTGGACCATTTTGTTGATGTTGGCGCAAAGAAGAGGTGGGGGATTATTCGGTAATTTATGGACCACCCACGTCAATTTCTTTTGGAGATTATACTCTTTTAACCGCGGTTGGCAACTTGCTATCGGCTCTGTGGCCATTTTAATAATTTGCGATGGAGGAAAAACTGAGATAAACATACTCGATACGGGTTGTATAAGTATAACGTGACTGTGACGCGGCTGGAGGTATGAACGAGGGTAAATAGAAAAATAATGAGATGATACCGACTTGTTTGATTATAAATTTCACTTGCGTTTAGCTTTTGTATTAAGAAGCGATTCCAAAAATGGCCCGAAAGTAAAGGAATTAATTTTAATTATATGTATTTCAAATTTTTCTTTATCGTAAAACAGTCGATTTTATCACTTAATTTCTTTGATATTCATTTGATTCTAGCCTATTATTATTCATCAATGAAAATTAATCCGCATTATTATGTAGTAAATACAAGAGACAGAGAAAATTAAATCAAAAAGTTTAATGATTGATTTGAACGGAGTAATAGATGGTTACTCTCTACTTGTTGATGGCTAATTCTTTTATTTTTATTATCTTTAATGTTTTTGACAAAAGTTGATTTCCAAATAATTTCATTATTATTAACAAAATATCAAAATCAAAAACAATTTACAAAAATATTTAATAACACCGACATGCGATTATTTAAATTGAAAAGCAAAAAGCAAAATATAATAAAGTCATACGAGATCGATTTCCTTTCTTTAAATTACATAAATAATTCGGCATACAATTATTTCGATGCACGAATAATATAAAAGCGCCTGTATGAATACACAAAAACAGCGATCCAAACAAAAGCGAAACCTCCGAAAGGAAGAATGCAAGGGAAAAAAAGGTCGTCCAACAGAACCGCCTTAACTCCATTTTCTCCCAAGAATTAACGCATACCCCAATAAACTCGCGCGAGCATTAAACAGCCACCCCAAGCTTCCTGCAGACTTCGCGCGTGCGAGTATATGTAAAAAAAAGGGGGCAATAAGCAAGCAAGCGACGCGAGGCAAGAATCCTTGGGCGTATATCTCTAACAAGGATATAGCTCTTAAACATTGTCGCGCTCCTAAAGCCGCCTTAAGGCATCAAGGCTTAGATAGTCCAGAGGGTTGCTTTAAAGGAGTCGGTCGGCGCCGCGCCGTGAAGAGAAGGAGCAAGAGCCAGCGGCGGAGTTGGGGAGTAAGTCGCAGCTCTCTCTCTCTCTCTCTCTGCCATCTATTTTGCCCAGCTCCTCGTGCACAAAACTAATCCCGCAGACGGTCGGCAGGCCGAGAGACAGCAAGAGAGAGAGAGAGAGAGAGAGAGAAGGAGAGAGGCTGCCAGAGCCATAAACCAGACGGTGATTCTGCGGGTCTTTCCTCCACCCTCTCGACCGTCTCTATCTCTCGCTGGGCTCGTAAGGTACATGCTTGCCGCTTAAGCGCTCTCCTCTCTCTCTCTCTCTCTCTCTCTCTCTCGCTCTCCAACGCAGTCAAAATGGTGGCAAGGGAGAGAGAGAGAGAGAGAGAGAGATACGTAGAGGCTCTCAGGGTCTTTGTCTCGCCAAGGGGGGTAACTTCCGCGGGTGCAGCGCACGTTAGGTAGGTACTTCGTAATGGCGAAGTTTACTTTGGCCATTTGTATCGGAGGAGGAAGGAGCCGCGCTCTGGCCTGAAGGGAGACAGAGCCAGAGACTAAGAGCAGCGGAGAGAGAGAGGGAGAGAGAGAGAGATAAAGCGAGCGAGTAAGAGTTGCTGCGAAGGGGGTGTAGAGGAGGAGGAGGAGGAGGTGGAGGTGGAGGCAGAGCCAACCAGGGACGTCGCTTTGCTCCGTTGTGGTTCGCGCTCGCTCGCGTCTCTCTATCCTTTATGCCCGAGCTCCTCTATCTCACTCTCTCTCTCTCTCTCTCTCTATCTCTCTCGTTCTCTCGCGAGCGCAAAAGGGGTTCCTTTTTCCCGAGGCCTCCATCCCCCCAGTCCTATGCGCGCGGCTGCCGCTGTCTCCTCTTTCTCTCTTTCTCTCTACGGTCATAATAATTCACGACATAAAGCCAAACTACCTTGGCGAGCCGGCGAAACTTTCGTTGCGCACGACGTCGATAAATTAGCTTGCATTTTTATAATGCGTCGGCGCGCGCGAGCGAGCCTCTTTATCTCTTTTTCTCCCTCTCGTTCTCTCGCTCTCTCCCTCTCTCTTTCTCCTCTCGAGCAGCATCGAAGCGAGCTTCGTGCATTCGGGAACTCGGTCTGATAAAAGTTGTGGAGAGGAAAAGGGAGAGATAAAGAGAGAGAAAGGGGCGGGGGGGGAAGGGGG